>CAUYLG010038636.1:0-72262 GCA_963573385.1 Cacajao melanocephalus
CTTTGGCGGACGCCCCTTCCCCGCAGAGCTGGACCTTCCCGGTTCAGCTGTGCTTACTGTGAAACTCTCAGTCCTCAGCACTTCCAATTGCTGTTCTCCTTGTGGGGATGGGACCAGCCGAGCTGGACTCAAAGGGCCCCCTGTCCCGTATACTCTGCACCGAGAAGCGCCATGCTGTGGCGCCAGCAAAATAGCCGCGCCGGCCAAAAAAGTTGCACTGGCGACCCTTGTGGCTCCTCCGCTGGGAATCTCCCAGTCTGTGGGCAACAAAAATTCGTCTGAAAGTGCGGCGTCCACTCACTCTCTGTGCTTTCACTGGGAGCTACAATCCTGAGCTGTTGTTAATCGGCCATCTTGGATCTCTCTCTCTGAACCTGACTTTTTACCCCATCTGGTAATTTCTGTCTTCTGAATTCATTCACATTCAGTGATTAATATACTTAATTATATGCCTTCTGTCTTATATACTTTCTCTTTTTCCTTCTTACTTTTGCTGAAATTCGCCATTTTTCCTCCCTGTCAGTTTTTCCTGTTCCTGTTTCCTCTCTCTCATTCCTCCCTGTTCATTTTTTCTCCCTGTCAATTTAGAAGTCCTACTATGCACCTGGGCACAGTGACTCACGCCTGTAATCCTAGCACTTTGGGAGGCTGTGGCGGGTGGAGCTCCTGAAGTCAGAAGTTCGAGATCAGCCTGGGCAACATGGTGAAACCCTATCTCTACTAAAAATACAAAAATTCACCAGGTGTAGTGATGCATGCCTGTAATCCCAGCTACTCAGGAGGCTGAGACATGAGAATTGCTTGGACTGGAGAGGCAGAGGTTGCAGTGAGCCGAGACTGACCACTGAATTCCAGCCTGGACAACAGAGTGAGCCTCTGTCTCAAAAAAAAAAAAAAGGAAGTTCTACTATGCTGTAAAGTTCTGCTCATGGTTACCTGTTTCTCTGAGTCATCTTTAAATATATACATATACACACATATATATTCTATCAAAAAATAATTTTATAATATGTGTATTTTTATATGTATATTTGTGCCTATGTGTGTGTGTGTGTGTATATATATATATGTATATATATGCATGTGTGTATATATATATATATATGCATTTTATATATATACATACATAAAATGTGCAACCATACACCAAAAATCTTTACCTGCTCATACCTTCCCTGACGCCAAGCAGGATAGAAGTTTTAGTTCTAGGTTATTAATAAATTTTTCTTTCAAGGATGACTCTTCTCTTTAAAGAATCCCTACTTAGCATTTATATTACAAAGTCCTAGTCTCGCCATTATTATCTATTTAATTTTAATAATACATATATTGCAAGATTCATTGCTCCCATTATTCCTCTCCTTTTTGTCTTTCCCTGTCTTGGGATTTCTGTTCTGAATCAATTGTCATTTGATAGAGTATTTCCTCAAGTGTTTTCCTCAGATAAGTACATGGGAAGAATACTTTTTAAATGCCCGCACTTCTTAAAATGTTTATTTTGCCCTGACAAATGAATGATATCTTTCCTGGTTATTAATTTTTGGACCTCGGTCTTTTTCCCTCAGGATTTTACAAATGTTGTTCTAGTGTTTTAACTTCTAGCATTGCTGATTAAAAAAAAAAAAGTCTGAAGCTAATTGATTCTTTTTCCATTGCAAATAAATGTTCTCTGGGTCTCAAAACTTTAAGATTCGTCCTTATCCTTTGACTTCAGGGATTTCACCAACCTGTATTTCCATTAGTATTCTTACATTAATCCTGCCTGGAACTCAGGAAACCTATTCCTTCTCCATTTTCTTTGCTTTTCTACCTCCAGACTTCTTTTGTTTTCATGTTACGACTTCTGAATCTGCCTTCTGAATTTATTTACCACCTCTAGGTAATTCTGCACTACGTTGGAGAGGGTATTTCTTGACCTTCAGATTTGACTCCAGAAATACCTTAATCATACTCTTCATCTATTTGATTTTTATCAATCAAAAATCAAATTCATTTGTTCAGTTACAGAAAGGTTATTTTTGTTTCTTTTCTTCTAGATCACATGATTGTATCTCCTTCAAAGTTTTCTCTGCCTTTTTTTAACCAAGTCTTCTCTACTCTTTTTCCAACATGGTGAGAGTAAAAACAATTATTTTGGTGTCTGGCTTGCTCTTCTTCCCTTGAAGTACTGAGTCTCCTTCAGTGAGTAATTGCTTTTTCCTTCCTGCTAATGGCTTACGTTCCCTCAGCATCTACACAGACCAGGTCATAGTGGTCTCTGCAGCACTGGCAAGCCAGTGAGCAATGGAACAAATATTATTTCCTGCTCTTGAAGTCAGGCCATGAACAGCCAGCAAATAATGGCTTCTTTGCTAAGGTGGAGGGAAGAAGCCTCTCTGCTGCCAGACCTCCACAGAAGCAAGCTTACATCCTAACTAAAGCAATGGAGAAAATCAGCTCACCTACACAGCATTCTTCCAGATCTCTGGTTAAATCGCAAAGGTCCTATGAGAACCACATAAAACAGGCAGGCAGATATGGCCCTTCTTTGAGGGAATCACTGGATTCTGTCAACTACAGCCTTTGAGGAACCACACAATGCTGGTCTTTGAGCCAAGCAACGAAAATAAACAAGCTGACCTCTCTGCCTCTTGTCTCTCAGTTCCTTCTCGTTTCCCAGGTGAATGAAGTCCCATAAAAAGCCTTTCCCTCAGATATTCTGGCCTAAGATACCCCCTCCAGCCTTTACCAACTGGCCTGCTCAGGCTACTATATATAATCTGCCAAAATAAAAATTGAAAAGGAGAAAAGTCAGGGATGTGTGATTGAGCTGCCATCTATTCAGAATTCCTCATCTCTTTACCTTAAAACAACCTTCCTGCAAGCCTTTGAGCTACAAAAAATACTTTCTAGTATTTCTCCTCATTAACTAAAGCCTAAATAAATTTAATTAACTATTTCAATTGTTTTCCCATATTTTTGTAAAAAAAAAAAAAAAAAAAGCAAAACACCCAGGAATACAGTGATTCAGTTTACAAACAACACTAAGCACAACTAGGCCTATATAGACCTCTTACAATAACTCTCAAATCAACAGATTGGGAATCTATTGCTCCATATGAATGGTCTGCCCTGCTTAAACATACCCACTCAACTCTAGGCTAAAAATTGGTCATTAACCACTAAGTCCGCTCACTTGCATAGTCCTTCATGCCCTCTGCCACCAAAGTTGTTCCTCCTTCATCTGCCTCAGCTCTACTCTAACTCTTGCTACAGGGTCATCCCATCTAAAGTAGGCTCAGCCTATAAATCTGTCTCCTTTCACTGCTTTTCTTTTTGCTTACAACACTTAAAGCTTCAAGAAATTATATTTTATGTATATGTCTGTATTCTGTCTCCACTGCTAAACCACAAGCTCTGTGAGACAATATTGGTTTCTTTTTAAATAAAGAATGCCTATAGGTAGATGTACCCAATCTCTCTTTTGTCTCAGGATCTAACCTTGCCTTACATCCAACCAATTCACAAGTTATTTTACCTGCTTGGTCTCAGCAGGCATTTGTGTTTGTAACTCTTGTTCAGAGAACACCTAAGTCTCATCCCCGGAGTGAAGCCTTCCCCAATCACCTCAGCCCTTAGTGGTGATCTTCCTGCCTCCCTGTTTGTGTCACCACCATCCATTCATCACCTAAGCTAGAAACCTGGGTGTCAGCTGTGATTCATTCTTCTTCTCCTACAATTATTATGGGGTTCTCTCTAATTCTTCGTGCATATGTCAAGAGCCCAAACCAGTGCCTGACACAAACAGGTAATCCATAAATATTTGTTGAATGAAGGAATGAAACAAAAATGAAAAGTCTGTTTATATTCTGACCACACTCTTGCCTTGTCTTCTCCTGGGTTTAGATGTCCGGATACAGCACTCTTGACTGGCACTGTCTGAATTCACTTCTACAGTTTGTCCTCTGTTGAGTTCAGGGCCCTACACACTAATCTCAGAATCATCCTTAGACTCTGCCTAGTCAGCCCTTTCCTTCAGGCCTAACATCGTTTGTTTACATTCTAATGTCATAAGATTAACATGCCCCTCCATTACTGACTGACTCTTCACTTATAACCCGGCTGCTTAGCCTCTTGATGTTTTCTAAGCCCCAGTATCTCAACGCCTGGGTTAAGATACTTAAAGTCTACCTGAAGATTCCATTAAAATCACAACCTGATAAGATGATATGCAGGTTTATTGCAGTATAATAAATATATAATTACTGTTTTAGGGTTTTGAAACAAACATGTTCTGTGTGACCATATATAATGCCGATAAAATATACAAATGCTATTTCAATTACATCAAGTTTTAGTTTGTGAAGCACCACACTTTCATCAAAAAGTCAACAACAGATTGCTATTCTATAATGTTTAGCCTCTACATTTACTTTTGATCTAAAAATGCTTTTAGGGTGCTATTTTTAAAAGTGTTCTCATTGTGATTAAAAGTAGACTTTCTAAATCATCCTTGCTCCTAAAGTTTATGATACTAGATAAAGAATGAGATAAATACCTTTGTTACGTAGAAGATACAACAAGCTATCATGTGCTGTATGCTTTCAAAACTCGCAGTATGTTTCTTCGAGCAGACGATATTTGGTAATCCTTGCAAAACCACTATACACTTTATCAAGATCTAAAAATTAGAATCACAATGATTTTTGTTTTAAAATGTCATCCTTACTCATTTCATTATAAAATGTTCCATTCAAATCATATCAGCTTTAAGACACAAAATTTTAATGTTATCAATAATTATTAATAAATTGTTAGGAGTAAAGAAAAGTACACTGAGATAAAGTTGGTACATTCCATTTTGAGATGAGTCTTTCATCTACAGTAACTTGAAAATTAGTGGATAGAATAAGATAAAAACACAAATAACCATAAAAACACAAATAACCATAAAACAAAGCATATTTTGATAAGTATCATAAAAGGTATAGTCAGAATGTTACATGTATATGAGAAACTATCACATCTAGGTACAGGAGGATCTTGAAAAACCAGATGGAAGATTATATGGCATAAATATTACACAGTGATTCCAGGTACTTAAAATAATAGTTTCCTTTAAAATTAAAACTAGACATTCATATCTCAGGAAATCAATTAGTATTGGTGCTTACTTCCTATTCTCCTTGTTTCAAATTATATGATCCTAAATTTGATCAAGAGCTAGATGAATAAGTTTAGCTTTTCGAAAGTAGCTTTGAGATTGCATCAATCTATCCATCATTTAGGATTAACCCAAAGGACAAATTAATATATGAATGTTGGTTCTTTGGGGGCATATTAATTGCTTCAAGTTCTCATTCTAACAATACTGTTATTATTGTTGCAGTACACTCATCTCTAATATTTTTTAAATTTCTCCCCTCCCTAATCACCTTCTCCCACGCTGTATGATCCCTTCCCGTTGAATGTGGGAGGGGCTCTTGAATGTGATGAGCTCATCAGTCTCATGTATGTATTACCCTAGATAAGGCTCCTTATAGCATACTGGAGGAGACTCTCCTATGGCCTTGAAAAAGCAAAAGGCCATGTGTCAAGGAATTAGTAGTTGGCCTTTAGGAGCTAAGGACCTCTTATGTAAAACCTCAAGGAAATGAATTCTCTCAGTAACAGTGAACTCAGAAAAGGGCTTCAAGCCTCAGATGAAATCACAACCATAGCCAACACTTTTGCCATTTCAACCTCATAAGACCCTAAGCAGAAGACCCAGCTAACCTGTATCCAACCTCTTAACCCACGGAAACTATGAGATAGTAAATGAGTGTCCTTTCAAGTCACTAAATCCATGGTGATTTGTTAGAAACATGAAAAACTATATAATCCCTTCAGCCAGGTCTCAGCTACCCTTTTTCCATAAATCCTAACTCCTCCATCACCAAGACACCAGATATTTTTTCTTGGGTCATCACCATATTTTTTCCCAGATGATGGATTTAACAATATGCCTTGAATAAATACTGTTGTTTCTGACATTACGAGAACATAAAAATTAAAATAACTTTAAAACTCTAGAAAAGTAGATTGCCAATATTTAAGTACAGACAGGAACAGGGCTGAATATTTTCAGAGAAACCCATTTTATATCTTTATCTATATTTGCCCAGACATATAATTTATTAAAGTGTTTTTCAGTTAACTCCAAAATTTTCATAATACTTGTTCCTGACCTATTTGCCCTTTACAAGAGATACATGGTTTTTCTTTTCCAAAATGAATTGTTAAGTTGTGTTTATAAAGATTCCCTTCTCTTGGGGAGAGGAATACCCTTACCTGTACAACAGGTACCAAAACAATATTGTGATAGATTATGGGAGCAAGAAGGCCGTAACACTGAGTCACAGCTTGAAGAGCATAGCTGGAATCATTTAGAGAGTTGCTAAGTTCCAATGCCACTAATACTCTCTCACATTCAATCAGTCTGGCAATCTGTAAAGAAACAGGCATTGACACTCAGATTCAACATAGGTGCTTAACCTATGTGTCTCTAAGGAGAAGAAAGGGTAGAAAATGTGATCTTTCTGGCTAAAAACAACATGAGTGTTTGTATTTTTAAAAATCTAATACAGAAACAACTCTAACTCTCCAATAATGCTACCTATAGATAGCACGATCTTAGAATTCAACTTCGGAATTTTTCATAAAACAATACAAGTACCATAACAGAAACCAGTTTTATTTAGTGATAAGCTAAAAACTTGGCTATATTTTTATGTTAAAGAAAAATCTAGTTTTCAAAAATATAAACTATAATAATTAAAATATAAAATCTCTATAATATTGCCCCCATTTAACAGATTTTCATTTCCTTTTTTGATTTGGGAGAAAATGGTACATTTTCAGCAAACCAAGTTAACCTCCTATTATACTTCTGTTAATTATACTTTTACTACTTAAATTAAAATGATAGTAAAATGTAAAGTTAATGTTTTGAGAGTAAATGCCACTTAAAAAGAATAGTAATCCTTTCTTACTCCTCTTTTTCCTTTACTGGGGAAAGATTTCATTATATATATATACATTCAAGATTATGTACAAAGAAATCGTCTGAGTGGTAACCAGAAATGTCCATATAGTCAGTTTTGACTAAAATATTAGTCTAACACTCTGGAATTCATTGAGGTACTTGAAATTTTTCCTTGTTTTCAGATTGAAGATGCTGAAAGAAGAAACTGAAGGCAGTGCAGTAGGAACAGGGTGATGATGGTCGTGAGTACTTGGGCTCTACAGGACAGTGAACCTGTCCTGGGCAAAGAGTCATTTTTTTCACTTTTATATCCCCAAAAGCTGGCATAGTCTCATGTAACAATGTCTTAGTTAATTAATTGATTAATGGATGGGTAGGAAATAGCAACTATAAAAAAAATAGATAGCTAAAGCCTCCATACTGAAGGAAGGAAAGAGAGAAAGAAAAGAACTTCAAGCAGGAATGAAAGAAACAATGTAGGATCATTACTAAATGCAAGAGCATTAGAGTTGCAGATGTACACAGAGCAATGTTCATAACCACACTGAGAATCTATCAATAGGAGACATGTTACATTCCTGCCTCCATAAAGACAATATTATAATTGGAAAAAATGTGGCAGATTGATCTACAGCAGCATGAAAATAAGTGCAAGCTATATTATAAAAGTGTTTAAAAGGCAAGCTACAAAATAGCAAGTAGATCAAATCCCATTTTCATAAATATCAGATTTGTCTAGGCATATGTTTTTAAATTAGATAAATTATATGAAAGCAAAATTGTTGTATTCTTAGTGGTAATAAGATGACAATGGGTTTTACTTTATACAATATATATTTTTGAATGTCTGAAATACATAGTACTTTTGTACACAGGGGGAAAAAAGATAAATTGAAAAGAAGAGGAAAAAACCATGAATTCAGGCCTGTGAAACTTATATGAAGTATCACATAAAGTCGCATAATCATACAGTGTCCTTTCAGCCCATTCACCAGAAGAGCTATTCAATCACTCAAAAAACGTGATCTTAAAACATCAAGAAGAAAATACAGTGAATCTGACATGTTTTAATCACTTTAATTCACTTACTTGTTGAGATGGGAAAATCTCATTGCCTTTAATATTATCACAGAAAAGATTTTCTTCTTTAATTTTGATGTCACTTATTACAAAAATATTTCTGAGAAAAAGGTACAAGAGGATTGAAGAAGTCTCCGCCAAAATATCTGCATGTAATCTGCAATATAAAGCAAATGGCAGGTTTAAACATAAAATGATTTAGCAGGTCAACTGGTCTTTTTACATTGATTTGTTCTCAGTATCCACACAATGATCCCCCAAAAAAGCAACAAAAATGTTTAGAATAAATATTCTTGCAAAGACAAGTTCACAACTTGTCTAAGAAAATTAAATTACTGAAATAATATGTCATAGATATATAAAATTAATTAGTGGCAATTTTTTGGTTCTAATACATAAAGTTATTTTTTATCAAGATAACAAAATGACTACAGATTTTCAGGAGGTTGACAAATAGGCCCGATGTTTCAAATTAACACATTTCCTGAAAATGAGGGTCATTTATAGCAAACTCAGCCATGGTTAAAAAGAGAGCCTTAATAACACTTAGATTACTTCTAATTATCTTTTCTAAATTGCAATTGACAGAGCCAACCATTGGCAAAGTTGTGAAATCTGCAAAGTCTTTCTTGTATCCAGTATTCCCTTCCTTGCCCTTAGCCTTACTTGGTGACAAACCCTCCCTCTTAAGCTTCAGGCTTATCTACTCTCTATACCCCCATCTCTATAAAACAGGACAGGGGCTAATATCAATAATATCAATAATTCACACTGAAAGATGATCCATTTCACAACCATGTTAAACTTTAAAATTATCTTTACCGGAAGGATTTTAGTTCTCCCACTCTTACAACTCATACTAACCCTGCTCTTGGTCTCATGATGACCTTTGGCTCCTTGCCATGTGCAATGAGTCCAAGTTGTCACCTCCTGGCTCCATTTCCTTCTCTATCCAGCCCAGAATCTGGTCAGTCTTTTCAATAACCATCTTTCTAGGAGGTTAGGTTCTGTCACCTCCTTATTTTGTACAATAATCAATTTGCCTGACCTTGCATACATGTCACTGTCCAATTTTTCTATCTCTGTGACAATGGTCAATCACTTACTTGCTGATTTTACTCACTCATTCTTTCTTTCATCCACACTAGCAATTGCTGAATGCCTACTAATGTACAAGACACTGTTCTAGACCCTCGGGTATAAAGATGAATCAAATGGGGTCTTTAGCCACAAGGAGCTGGGCTTCAGTACAAATTCATGTTCAATTACATCAACTGAGTCAGTACTGCATCTCAACAACACTTCCATTTATCCCTGATGTCTCCTTGTTCACATTTCCCGTTAAAAAAATCATTCTAAATCCTTTGTTCTCTCCACCCCATGAACTGTAATGTCCTCCAGGCTCTACCACCATAGTGTTATCATCACCTGCATTTTCTTGAATCTTCAGTCTCTCCCTCTCTACTGGCTCCCTTCCCTCCACACTCCACAATCCTTTCCTTCAGCCTGCCTCCCCACTAAGCTTCTGCCTGGTCTCCTCCTCTTTAGCACCAAACTTCACATGAGTGGCCTTTGCTTGCTAGGATTTTCCATTTTCTTGTTTTCCTTCGCCAATTCTAAAATGGTTTCTGGCCTATCATGCTACAAAAAGTGGTTCTCTTGAATTCACCAATGGCCTCCTCATTGCCAACTCTTCTTCATTTGTATTCTACTCAACCCTCTCTGTGGCATTTTACTGAGCAGCTACTCTGCCTGACCTGCCACTGGCATTTAATATCGCTGGCCAGTCCCTCTTTGGTGATACTTTCACTTTCCTTAGCAATGCACTTTCTTGGACTTTCATTTTCTGGACAGCTTCTTTTCAATATTCTTTATTAGTTCTATCTTCTGCTTCTGCCCTCTAAATATTAAGCCATGCCTAGAGTTCAATTCCGGTCTTCTATCTTTTCTGTTAAATAGTCGTTTCCTGGGAGATAATCACTCATTTTCAATATCTCAACGATGAACTCAATGGACAATTTCTAAATCTGTATCTCTAGCCTTGATGCTCTCCTGAGTGTCAGCACTAGATAAATAAACCTACTGGCATCTCATATTCACAAAGGCGTCCTGCTGGAAAACTAAACTCAAAATATCCTCAATCAAATTAATTATCTTCCTCCAAGAACTTGTTCTACCTCTCATATCCCCTTAGCAAATGTCACAGACTTCCCAGTCCGTTAACACTAGAATTTCCAGTCACTATTCACTCCTTTCTCTCTTATCCCCATAAGTCACATAATATCTAAGTCCTATCTTTTCCTCCTCCAAAATGCCTCTCAAATCCATCCCCCCATAGCACGTAGCATCCCTGTACAGAGAAAATGTGAAGTCTGCATTTGTTTAATTGAATGGAATTATCAATGCCTTGCCTGAACCAATATTTGCAAATATTTGCATATTTGAGCTTGTTATCTTTGATTGAGGAATGAAGGGTTTTGTCTCCTTATTTTAAAACTTTCAGGCATTAACAATCAGGTGAGGGAGATTCTTGTTGCTTTTGAACTTGTTATTGAGACTGCCTGAAATTACGCTAATGCTCATTTCTGAGCCTGCTTCAAAATTTTGTTCTTTTAAGGAAAATGGCAGTAAAGACAAAGGATTGCAGTTTTATATGGCTTCTACTGGCCTATTTGCAGTTGCCAGTGGTCTAATCCTGGGAACCTCTTCTAGCAAAGGAAAAGCCTTCTTACCATAACAGTCAACCTGTCACACCATAACCTTAATCCCAATCTGATCATTCTCTGATACAAAAGCTCCCAATGCATATTTCTGTTTCATGATATAACTGATATTACTTTGGTTCACAGTTGGTATTTTATTTCATAACCTTCAACCTTATGCCTCCAGTGTTTTTGCTGACTCTAGGAAGAAAGTTTCTCAGCCAGGTGCGGTGGCTCATGCCTCTAATCCCAGTACTTTGGGAGGCTGAGGTGGGAGGATCACTTGAGGCCAGGAGTTCAAGACCAGCCTGGCCAACATGGGAAAACGCTGTCTCTACTGAAAATACAAAAATTAGCAGGGTGTGGTGGTGCGTGCCTGTAATCCCAGCTACTCAGGAGGCTGAGACACGAGAATTGATTCAGCCCAGGAGGCAGAGGTTGCAGTAAACCAAGATCATGCCACTGCACTCCAGCCTGAGTGACAGAGTGTGTTAATACTGAAAATAAAAAAAAAAAAAAAAAAAAAACAGAATGAAAGTTTCTGACAAGCACGAGACCTCACAATGTATACTCATCACAATTCTTATTAGAAATCATTTTATATGAACTATGTGAACATGATATTGAAAATAATTCCAGGCTTCACATCCAGAATCTGTATTTTCAGTAAGCAAATTAATATTTTAAAAGAATATTTCTAATTACCTTCTCTGTGTAATAGTAATTATATTGCTTAAACAAATAACAGATTGTTCATTCTGAAGTGGAGAAGCAACAAAATAATCCCAAATTGGTGAGAAAACTTTCTTAGCCAACTCATAGTTACCAACTTGATATGCAACCTACAACAAAAAGCACAAAGTTTATGTAATGTTTTTCTTTGTGAATGTATGTTTTAAACAAGAAGTCTTATACTATACAATGTATGACAGCATTTTATACGGTGCTATCACACACTCATTTCAGACACAATTATTCACATTTGCTGTTCTGTTCTACAGTGCCATAGTCAGGTAATGGCCACTGGCAAGGGAGACACACATTTTTGAAATCTCTTTTATTTCTAAATTGCATGGAAATTTGAAACTCTGTAAGGATGTTTCAAATCCTCATAAGCAAAACAAAGATCACATCTGAGCCAAATTAATTTCATTTCCATCTATCTCGGCAGTGCACTCCATTTATTATAGATACTGTTATAATGAACAATCTGTTCCAAGAGAAACAATCAGATTTCCCAAACCCAATATATGAAAAATACTTTATTCTTTTCTGGTTCTGACTGACACTTTCAGAGCTTTTGTGCAACAAAAAGTTCACAGCTGAAAATAGTAAAGAGTAAAACAGAGAAGCCTTCCAAGAAGGCATGTTATGTTTTAAGTTTAACAGATTTAACATTAGGCAAAATAAATGATTTCACTGGTGAAGCCTAGAAGCGCAAAAGAAAAAAACGGGCTTACCTATTTTTTATGGTAGAATATGTTTCCTTAATGATGTTCCTAAAAGCATTCTATTTAATATGTAAGTAACAATACAAAATCTCACCAAATGAGTTCTGTACTGCTTCAAATCCTTTATGGAAGCAGCTAAGGTATAAAGTATAAACACATTCATGGAATGAAGTAAGTGAATGACACATTACTAGAATCTTCTCCACTCCACAGAATAACTTAGAGTGCCAGAACTTTTCAAATCTGCCAGTGAATACTCACGATCATCCAACCAATAAGCTTCTGTGAAGTTTCTAGTCTGTGTTAGGCACCGTGGAGATAGACTCTTCAAAGTTTAGATAGAGATGGTGTCAGATTCTATGAAACTGGAATCAGGTTAAAGGCATAAAACCCATAACATCACAGAAAAACTACAAAGAATAATGTAATAGTTGCAGAGGCTTTGGAAAAGTAGACATGAAGACTTCAAGGAAAAGGCAGGGCTTGAGTTGAGCCCTAAGACAGAGGTAAGATTCAGATCAGCACAGTTAAGACAGAATCTGCAAAAGGTACAGAAATTGCAGTACATTTAGGAAAGACTAGAGAGACAGCTCAAAGTTTAAAAAAAGAAAAAAAAGTAGACATTTCATCCCTCCAAGGTCTGAGGGGGAAAAAATGAAAAAAAAAAAAAAAGTGGGTAATATGACTGGACATGATTTCAGAAGGCCTTGAATCAGATGGAAGAATTTAAAGATGTCAAGTACTGTACTAAGCACTTGCTGTGCATTACTGTATTTATTCTTCATCGAAGTTCTATGAAGTGAGCTCTATTGCCATCCCTATTTGTGAATGAGGAAACTAGAACACTGAGAAGTAGAATAATTTGTACAGAGCCTAACAGTCAGTAAAAATAGTGAGGTCAAGTCTTAGAGTGGTAAATGAGTCACTTCTCTGGGCTACATTCATCAAACGACACAGCTGTACTAAGTGGTCACTGAAATACAAATATATATAATTAAAATGTATAATTATTAAGATTCATCATGGAAAGCAATAAAAGATAATGTGTAAGAGGGTTGGTGAAACTATAATTAACTGTTCTTGTCTTATAAAATATATCATTTTTAAAATAATGTGATTTGTTCAATTAGGTAACATTGCAAAACAAGAAAAGATACTGTGATAAAACTAAGGTTTATAAAATTGTGAGATTTTGTGAGGTTTTCTTAACAGAGAAGTGCAATGATATAAGCATGTTCAAAAAGGGTTAACATGGTCCTGGTAGTGATGTGCAGAACAGATTTTAGAGGGATTGAATTAAAATGAGAAAGAAGCACTGAAAGATGAATGAAATAATGAAATATAGTAGACACCTCCCCCTTGATGCCTGACCTTCACTTGGCTTCCAGACTCCACACTTGGTTTTCCTTTTACTTCTTGTCCTCAATCTCTTTATAATGGTATGCCTGGGGGTTCACTCTTTGAACTGCTCCTTTTTTCTGTCTACCCTCATTTCTTGTTGATACCATCCAGCCGCCTAGTTTCATCACATGACTACTCTCATATCCCTCTCCTGCCCAGACCTCTTCCCAAAACTCCAGATTCATACATCTGATTACTCAACAATTCTCTCCATATACACTAAACACCTTACCTCAGCATGCCTCGAACTGATCTCCCACCTGTCCTGAACCTCCACCACTCGCAGCCTTCCCCAACTCAGTGATGTCAACTCTGTCCTTTCAATTGTTCAGCTAATACCTTAGAGTCATCTTTTATTTTTCTCTTTATGGACTGTTAACTCCTCCTTCAGTATACGTCCAGATGCTAACCACTTCTCACCACATCAACCACTACCACACTGGCCAAGCCACCTTCACCTCTCACTTGGTTACAGCAGTGGATGGTGCTGTCACTCTACCCCCTTATGGTCTATTTCCAATGTAGCAGCCAGGGTGAACCTTTAAAAACAGGAGTCACATTACGTCACACCACTACTCCAAACTGTCCAATCACTGTTCACTTCACTCAAGTCAAAAGCCAAAGTCCCTGTAATGCCCTGGAAGTCTTTTCATGATCTGCTCCCCATCTACCCACTCACCTCTTAGCTGTTTGACCTATCCTTTTACTCTCCATGGGTCCCTGTGCTCCAGCCACACAAAGCCTCCTGCTGTTTATCAAGCATACCAGGTACACTCCTGGAAACCTTAGGGTATTTGCTCTAGCTGTTCCTTCTGTGAATGCTCTTCCCCCAGAGCGCCATTCCTTCACCTCCTTCAAGTCTCTGCTTAAATATCACCTTCCTTGATCACCCTATTTACTATTGTAATCTACCTTCCGTTCCCCTACTTCATATTTCCAATGCGTTTTACACACTCTACTTGGTTTTTCCATAGCACGCACTGTCTTCTGAAATACTAGATCATTTACTTATTTACTGTGGTCACTGTTTATTACCTAGCTCCTACCATGGCATTCTGTTCATGTTGCTTACAACAGCAGTTCCGAAAGTATGGTCCCTGGGCCATCAGCATCACCCAGGAACTTGTTAGAAATGCAAATTCCCAGCCTCAAATTCAGACCTAGTGAATCATAAACTCTGGCAGTGGGACCTAGCCATCTGCTTAACCAGTGCTCCAAGTCATTCCAATGCACACTCAAGTTTTAGAGTCACTAACCTGGGGCAATGCCTGGCAGAGGACGCACTCAAATAATGTGTTGAATTAATTTAAAAATCCTCTTTTTCTGCTAATTTCCCTCTACCCACAGAGAAGGACACCCAGCAGTTGTACTAAACTATAACATGGCCGATAGGGCCAGAATGAGTACATGACTCAAGCTGGGTGTTTTAGAGCCTCCCCTGCAAAGCAAGATGAGCCCCCCTCCAAAGTTTGGTTCTGATGTTAAGACTGATGACACTCCACACAGCAGGAGAATTTGAGAGAAAGTATATTACTTACACAAGGGACTTCTGGGGAGAGTTTGGCAGGCACAAGTCTGTCTGAACTGGCTTGGGCAAAGCAGAAGGAGAAAGCAGGTTGGACCTTCATAGGAGTTGAGAGATAGGACTGGGGAAAGTGCACGCTGGCTGGGAGGTTTAAATTTCCTGCTGCCATCAAATGAGAAGGTGAGCTCACAGGCCTTCTTAAAATGCTGCCCAGATGTGGCACCAAAGGCAAAAAGAAGGGTCAGGTTTAAAAACAAGTCACAGCTGGGTACCATGTCTCACGCCTATAATTCCAGCACTTTGGGAGGCCAAGGTGGGCAGACCACCTGTAAGGTGAGGAGTTCAAGACCAGCCTGTCCAACATGATGAAACCCAATCTCTACTAAACATACAAAAATCGGCCGGGTGTGGTGGCGCACACCTGTAATCCCAGCTACACAGAAGGCTGAGGCAGGAGAATCACTTGAACTCTGGAGGCAGAAGTTGCAGTGAGCCGAGATTGCACCGCTGCACTCTAACCTGGGTGACAGAGTGAGACTCTGTCTCAAAGAAAGTAAATAAATAAATAAAAACAAGTCGCAAGTCGGTTGTCAAACATCAAAAATGAGATGTCGCCCAGTGGCATTCCAGCCTGGGCGACAGAGTGAGACCATCTCAAATAAAAAAAGGAAAAGAAAAAGAAATCAGATGCTTTATTATGCTGGGTGGGCCAGTCACATTCTCTTTCGCAGGAATTTGGAACCACAATTAGAAGCCAGTCAGCTATTCTTTGTTTATAGCTGAAATTGAGGGATATATAAAAACTCGGGAACTGCCATCTTTCCTCCAAAGGTGGAGAAGTAACAAAAGCCAATCTTTAGAGAAAATACAAGAAAGCAGACATACCAGAAAGAACCAGAAGTATGAGACCTAGAGCTGCCTGGACTCTGCTGCATTGCCAGGGCCTAGCTGCAGTACCCCAAGCTAGGCTGGTTCCATGACTTCCAAGCAGGGTCTTAACTGAAACCCTAAGTCAGAATTAGCTAAACAAGTGCTACTGTCATGATAATGAGATTGATAAAAAGCATATTTGAAAGGATGAAGTGATGATATCTAGCATATAACCTGGCACAAGATAAACATTGACTAAATGATTCATCCATAAATAGATGAGTGGAAAGAGTAGTAATCTTCAGTTAGAGGATGAGAGGGCAAAGAAGAGTTAACAAGAGCTTTAAAAATGGAGATGACTCCTTTACCTGAAACTTTTTTTTTTTTTTTGAGACAGGTACTCACTTTGTCACCCAGGCTGACACCTCCCAGGTCCAAGCAATCCTCCCACCTCAGCCTCCCAAGTAACTGGCATTACAAGTGCATGCCACCACGTGTGGCTAATTTTTGTATTTTTAATAGAGACGGGGTTTCACCATGTTGTCCAGGCTGGTCTTGAACTTCTGAGCTCAAGGAATCTGCCTGCCTCAGTCTCCTGAAGTGCTGGGATTATGGGCATGAACCACCACACTGGGCCTTTTTTTTTTTTTTTTAATAAAAAACAAAATAGACAAAAGGCAAACCATTATCAATCAAAGTGGTTTTGGTTAATAATGGGTTTTAATGAATTCACATACAGGGACAGGTGCAGTGGCTCACACTTGTAATCCCAGCACTTTGGGAGGCTGAGGTGGGTGGATCATGAGGTCAGGAGTTCAAGACCAGCCTGGCCAAGATGGGGAAACCCTGTCTATACTAAAAATACAAAACATTAGCTGGGCGTGGTGGTGGGTTACTGTAATCCAGCTACTCGGGAGGCTGAGGCAGAGAATTGCTTGAATCTGGGAGACAGAAGTTGCAGTGAGCCGAGATGGCACTACTACACTCCAGTCTGGGAAACAGGGCAAGACTCCATCTCAGGAAAAAAAAAAAAAATGAATTCACATACAAAGTGAGAGACTTGTGAACTTCATTTCCTTTTCACCTGTCACCATCATGATTGCTGACAAAGCATTTATGTTCCAACATCAAACTCTACTGCCAATATAAATCATGAAGATCTGCTAATTAATACCAACACAGGGAGAGAATAAAAAGAAAACTGATAGAGAAAGAGATAAAGACAGTGAAAGGGAAGGAAGACGGTTAAGAGGAGAGGAGCTCTCTAAGGAGCAGAGGGCACTTAGATTGGAGAGAAGCAGGCTCTAGAAGACTTGACACATGTTAAGTGTCCAATACATGACTTCCTGGAACCTGGACAGAGCAGCTGAAAGACAGGAGCTGGTCCAAGATTCAAGCTTGACATCTGCTACCTGGGCAATCTTGGGTACATTTCTTAACCTCCCTGAGACACCTTTTTAGGGATACAGTGGGATTGGTAAAGGAAGGATTAAATTAATCTGTTCCCTCAACTCTAAAATGAAAGTAATCATACTACCTCGTGGAGTTATTGTAATAAGTGGAATAATAAATTTTAAATGTCTGGTACACAATAGTTTTTAAATAAACGACATTCCTCCTTTCCTTATCTCAGCAAGCCATTGTGCCCACTCACTATTTGATTTAGTAGTTCAGCTATTCACTAGAATACAGCATTTTGTCTTACACCTATTTTACAGATAGGAAAATTGAGGTCAAACAATTGGCCTAAAATCAGTCTCCAAGGTCAAGATCAGAATCCTGCTCAAAGATTTCTACTCTTCTACATTTATATCATATTATCTAGTCATTTTCTACTTAATGAGGAGGAATAAAAAGAAATAATCTGAAAAGAAGAGAAAAATAGCCACAGAAAATGTATAATTCAAAGAGCTTGCTCAAAAAAAAATTCCAGAGAGACTAAAATAGTCTTCTACATTTAGAGAAAGCCTAGTAAAGATTCACTTGATTTTATTAATGTTTACAGAATAATGCTGAGTAAAAGTACAACCTAAAGTCCCAAAAGCCAAGTTAATCACAGGCATTTAGTGAAATGTCTCCATGCTTTACTATCAAATATTAATAATAATATGTTTTAAGAAAAGAACTGTCCTGAAACTAGAAACTAGCCACTCCCATGAAAATTAGATTGCACTTACAAAATAGAGGTACATTAACTTGCTAAAACTTAAAAGCTTAAACTTAAGTTGTAAATTAAGTGAAAAAGGTTTGCTTTAGCCACTTCACATTATGAGACAGAATGCTCATAAACCATCATAAATGAACTACAGAACTGCAAATATAGTGTCAGTAAAAAAAAACACAGGTCATTACTTCATGACACTTCTCATTATCCCAGCAGTATAGCTCTGGCTTAAGTTTTATTAACTTTCAATGAAAGTTCTGCCAAATTAAGCCCAAGAGTCAAACCACTCCCTGGAGAAAAATTAGGCCTTGATGAAATATTCAGTTCCTCACAATAACTCCATCACTGCAAATTAGGGAATATATTAGATTCCAAAGATATCAAAACATCAGAAAACCATGAGCCAGTATGACATGCTAAACCAATACTAGACGAATCCTAGTAATTCTCTCAATTTAATTTTCTTTGAAAAATATGATATGTAAATTGCCACTAAGATCTTAGCTTATAATATTAATCAACTAGTAAGAGAAAAATAGCATAACAAAATTTAGAAGAGCCATCAGCTCTACAGACAACAATAGGCTTAAAATTAGATCCTTGAGACCTAGGTCAATAAGTCACTCTTTCTAGCATCCTCTTCACTGGTGATATGTTTTAAGTCGGGCAACAACTATTTCAGCAAAAACATTTATTCACGAGTATATCCCTAACTAAAAACAATACTATTTATTCAGTGCCTACTGTGTGATAAGTGCTACCATTAAATATTTGCCAGGCATAATTCCATTTAATACTCATAATACCTCAGGAAGTAGCTACTACTATTACTCCTGCTTCACAGATGAAAATTACTTGTCCACTATCACATGGCTACTCTGAGGAGCTGGAATTTGAACTCAGGTCTGTCTGCCTCTACTGACCCAGTCTAACTTTTATAAATTTATCCAAAGAAAGTAATGATGGATGTAGGTAAACACTTATAGACAAAGATGTGCAGCATAGCTTTGTTTATAATAGCAAAAGACTATAAAGTATCTAGATGTTTAGCAATGGAGAATTATTAACAAACTATTATATAGCCATAAGATTCAATACCATGGAACCATTAAAGATTGTTCTTGAAGAATACTTAACGGAATAGAGAAATGTCAATTATATGTTAAGTGAAAATATCAGGATGTAAAATAATATATATACTATGATTAAAATTATATATTGTACATAAGTTCATATACATATGTGTATGCATGTATATATATATGTATCAATTAGATCAATAGGCATATAGATACACAAAAATAAAAGGATATCTCTGGATTAGGGTTTCTCAGTCTTGACACCACCGACATTTTACGCTGGATAATTCTCTGCTATGGGGGCTATACTGAACATTGCAGCGTGTTTATCAGACTCCCTGGCCTCTACTCACTAGATGTCAGTAGCACCCCTCTAGTTTGTGACAACCAAAAATTTCTCTAGACATTGACAAAATTGCCCCAGGGTAAGAACTCTGCTACTCTGGATGATAGGATAACGCATAACATTTATTTCTTCTTCGTGCATTTCAGTATTTTTCAGCATTTCTAAAATTAATATATATGTGTTACATTTGTAATCCAGGAAAATAAATGTTATTGTCAAAAAGCAAATTCACTAATAAGAGAAAGAATGATTCCTATTTTATAAGACAAAACTGTAGTCATGGAAAATACGTGTTATAGGAGCTTTAGAATATCTGCTGTGATTTTTATTTCCCTCAAAAATTACTTCGTAACTGCTTAAGAGAAAAAAAAATAGAAAAAAGAACAGAAATCTCTTCTACCTGTGTGAGGAACATCCGAGCAGTAATAGTAGAAAGAGGTGGATAAACCAGAATTGGTTTAGTTGTCTCCCCAATAGCACCCCCGACAAGCTTTCCATTATTAGAATAGGCAGCAACTGCAAATACATATTTTTCATTGGTTTCTAAACCTTTCACTTCAAAAATGCTTTTACCGTCAGCTGGTATCTAGTAAGAAAAATATATTTCAAGTTATACATGGAAAATTAAAATAACATGACTTTTTAAATACACTTAAGTAAACCTTTTATTTAAAAAAAAAAAACTTTTTCTTAGTCACTGTTGGATTTCAGCTATGATTCAACTGGAAATTAGAGAGATTCACCAAAACAATGACTTCATTAAAAAATTTAATTATCATAATAAGGCTTCAGTAAGATCTGACATTTAATTTGACGTACCGCTTCTCCTGAATTTGGGAGATGATTATTGTTTAGCCGTACTTTTCCATAACTTCCTTCTGCCTTGCAACCCAAAATGCAGTACCAAGAGACCTGCAGAGAGAAATGACCCTGTTTAAAAGGCATTCTTTTATATCAATGTAGCAAGTAAAAAACTTTTCTAAACAAAAATCTAACTATTCAAGTTTTAAAACATGAAATTCAAGTTTACAAATATACTTAGGTTTAATTTTTAAAAAGTAAAAGTAACCTTAGCTAGTTTACCAGGACAAATAAGACTAAAATATTATTCATTATATTCGTTATTAATTATTTTAACCACGATTAATTGAACAGTTCCTACTGCTAAGTACTGTTAAGAAATTTACAGATATTTTCTAATATGTACAACTCTATGAGATGGGGTTACTATTGTCATTTTGCTTCACGGGAAATGGATATGTAGAGATGTTAAATAATTTTGCCCAACATCAGACAGATACTGGCCAGGGCTGACTCCTAAAATGACTTAGTCTTCACGGAAAAAAAAAAAAGGCCAACACTCAAATGATTTTCATATTTTATATGATAATGTATGACACAAAAAGCAAGTGGCAAGAGAAGCAAGATATTAAAATCTAATATTTTAAATAAAATGTAAAAATACATATGAAAAGGCCTGGAAGAAAACACCCCTAAATAAGAACAGCAGTAGGATTTGGATGATAAAATGGTAAGATGACAGGTAGTTAATAGGTCAATTTTTTCTCCAATTTATACATTTTCTGAAACATTATATCTAGTTAAATGTTATATTTTGAATATAAAAATTAGACATAAATCAAAATGTAAATCCCAAAGAAACAACTAAACTTAATTTTGAGTAAATGGTTAGACAATGATCCTTTTGCCAAGGTGTCAAGATAATGAAGATTCATTATTGGAATGAACTATTCTCCCTATAAAGAAAAAGGGAGGTAGGTGACACCTGAGGGTGTAGAATTATGAACGAGCCATAGGGTTGTAGGGGTCATGGCTGTGTCATTACCTTCTTCCCAGCGGCAACTCCTAAACGACAAGGCAAGCTAGAAAGAAGGAAAAATGCCATTGTCTCTAAGAAACAACTACCTCTTACAGCTTGTGCCTGCTACTCCTTCCTCCAGGTCAACAGAAAAATACTAACGATGTCCAATTGACACAAGTGGTTCTCAACCCTGACTGTGCTCCAGAATCACTTCTTTGAAATACAAATTTGGGCAGAATCAACCATTTTCATAAATTACAGATACCCAAGCCTGTCTAACTTCAATGAATTAGAAATTCTGGTGCAAGTATCTGAATCTTTGTATTTCCAAAGAGTATTTCTCAGATGATTGTGATAGGCACAACTGATTAAAAAGCATGAGTCAAAGGCAGAACAGGAAAAAGAGAACACAGAAGGAACCTGGAAGCTGGAGGGCAGGGTTAAAAAAAAAAGAAAAATCAGATGAATCTCAGAAAAAAATATGCAAAACTAACTTCCTTTGATTTCTCATGCAAAAAGACATCATTTTCAAAGAAGAAAAATGGCAGAAAGACTATGTGCTATGACTTACATCATTATTGCTCCAAGTTCTATTATATAAACCAGAATTTCCAGTGTAAAATTCTCTCTAAAAGCATTTTTACAAGCCAACTTTATATTTTTATTTTGTTCCACAGATGAAGACATCTTATTTGTGTAACTCTAAGAAACGATCTGTAATTAGAATCTACATAAGAGTAGAGATATCATGAACAAATCAGCACTAACTTTAGAAGAGTTTATATGTAATGTAAATAACATTAGAATTTTCAACTATAAAAGTAAATTTTAATGAAATGAATGCCTCAACAAGAGATTTTGAGAAAACAAAAGATGGCTGAAGTCTCAAACCAGAAAACTTACTTAAGTCCACAGCACCATCTAGTGCTGAGAAGGTAAAAGATGGTAATAATTTCCTGGAATTCTTAATATGCATAATACATACAAACTTCCTATAATGTGCTCATTGATGAGTCTTAAAACTACCGGCCAAATATGAGACTCTTCTATCTTCCTATTTCCAAGCATTATGAAATAAAATAATCACTAAATTGAAGTACATAAAGAATAAAATTTTGGTTAAAGAAACCCAAATATTTGAATAAAAGCAAACAAAAACACTTGGTAAATCACATGATCTTAATTCTGTACTAATTTTCCAAAATCAATGAAGCTCTATTCTTAAACAGATTCCATAAATCCAGAGTTTAACTTTAAAAGCACTAGCAATAGCAATAATGCATTTATCATAGAATGGTTAAGTACAAAATGAATGTCATTTCTATTCCCCTACTCTCCAAATTATAAAGCATTATGAAGGTTGTTATCAGTTGTCACTGATGTCCATTTGCCATTCGTCTGAAGCTCCTCAAAGAATGCAAGCACATTTAATGCATATTATCTTTATACCTCAATTACCTCGAACAGAGCTTGACAGATTATAGGCACTCAGTAAATGCTCATTGGACAGAATCCACACAAAAAAATCACCAAATAATGTAATCACAGTCTATCACTTCATTACTCTTTTTTTTTTTTTTAAGATAGAGTCTCACTCTGTCACCCAGGCTGTAGTACAGTGGTATGATCTTGGCTCACTCCAACCTCTGCCTCCCAGGTTCAAATGATTCTCCTGCCTCAGCCTCCTAAGTAGCTGGGATTACAGGTGCCCACCACAACGCCCAGCTAATTTTTTGTTTTTTTAGTAGAGACGGGGTTTCACCATGTTGGCCAAGATGGTCTCAAACCCCTGACCTCAGGTAATCCACCTGCCTCAGCCTCCCAAAGTACTGGGATTACAAGTCTTTGAGTAAGCTTTACTACTTATGTTTAATACAAGAAGTGGAAAGGTATCAGTTAATATGCCAAAAATATGATACATTATCTCATTTAATTTTCACAGTAAATACATTTTCCAAATGAAAAAAAAAAACAACTCAGAATGTGTATTTAACTTTCCTAAAGTCAGACTTCTAGGAAAGGTTGGAGCTAGAATTATAAACCTAAATCTGACTCCAAAGCTTGTGTTCTCTCTACTATACCAAGTTGACATAACTTCAAGCAGAACATCCTAAAGAGAATCAAAGATAAAACTTTATTTTTATATAACATCAAAGAGCATGTTGTTGATCGTCTTAAAGAGGAAAGTGTAGTTTGTAAAACATAAATTAGGTAGAACCAAATTCTTGTGAAGAAACTTAATTTCAAGTTTTAGTCACATATAGGCCAAGTTCTGAGGCATCAGAGATGGGAGAAAAAGCTCACCCTCCAATAAATACACAAAGATGTACAGTTTATACTATGGTTGGAGTTGTCCTATGTTTGCATTAAAAGAATCTACATTTGATTGGAAGGACTTTGGGCAGAACCTCTAGACTCATCACCTCCAAATTTCCACACTCTGCTGCTTCATATCCGTCACTGATTCTGAAAGCAACTTCTACCCTCTTCAAATGTCTGATTCCACTATCTAAGTGGGACTTCCATCTTGAGCACATGAGTATGTCAGCATACGGTGTGTCATGGTGACAAGGATACTTACAAGGAGGTGCTTCTCCACTGTTTCTTCTAACGGTATATTTGGGTATAGCAATACTATATAGCACATACCATAAATATAACAGCGTAAGGGGCAACATGTCACAAAGAAATTAAGTATAGATAAGACTTGGAATATTAATTCAGTGTTCAGTGCTTATAAATAAGACTATCCAGTTCCTAAAAGCAATCAAAGTATGAACCATGGTAGGCATAAAAGTACTTATGTTGCTTTTCATGAGGCAAAAATCATACTGGACACCATACCTTAACCTCGGAAGTAAATGGAGCAGGTTTGAGTGTCACAGAGCAATGAGTTCGAGACAGCAGGATAGGTGGAGGAGGGACTCTGCTTTTCTTTCTTTTTGAACTTTCCAAGTATTTCTGATAGGAATATAGGGCATTTTGTTCAGCTTCAATCCTCTCAATTAAAGAATATGCTTCCTATAATGAAATATGAAAATAGAAAAATAGATGTCAAGAGCTTGAACTCTATTTACATGTATAGAATTCTATAATTCAATATTATCTTTTTATATGTATTTTTTGAGCCTTAGAGGTTCACATATATACATGTATATTTCAACTATTTAATGATTTTCCAAAAGTGAAAGATGCCTACTAAAGTTAATCATGATCACCAATGGCATCATATTTATATATATATATATGTTTATCATTATCATATATGAATATGAGACATATTTTGAATTGAACATTCTGAGTATCTACCATCATATTTTATTGTCCTTAAAAGTTTATAATGCCATCATCTTCATTTATGCTGATGAATTATACACCTACCCTAATTCAGCTGAAGTGTGACTCTCAAATATTGGTATAGGTGGTTTATGAAATAAGTATTATTGAGAGTTTCTTTCTATCAGCAAGAAGAAATAAAATAGAAAAAAATACATTCTGTGAAACTGAAGGAAAGGCAACCACTTTTTTAAAAGGTTATATACAGAGAGATAGAGATAACACATAAAACAAAGGAGAAATATAAAAATCGAACCTAAATAACATTTCAAAAGTAGGGCTAAATACATTACCAATAATAATACATAAAAATGGGTTACACTTTCTTTTAAATTAAAAGGCAAAGACTCTCTGAGTTCTAAGTAAAAACCCATGTAAAGATTAAAAGTAAGTGAAGGAATAGCCATTTCAACAAGTGGTGCTGGGACAGTCGAACACTACATGCAAAAGAATAAAGCTGGACTCCTATTTCACACCACAGACAAATATTAACTTAAAATGAATAATACATTCAAATGTAAGAGGTAAGATTGTAAAACTCTTAGAAGAAAATATATGACCAAATCTTTGTGACCTTGAGTTAGGCAGCGGTGTTTGGAAGATTTAATGCAATGATGCATTTAAAATGCTTAGTGTTTGGAACAGAGTAAGCAGTCAAAAAATGTTAGACATTATAATTATGATTACAATTACTACTACTATTCTTTCACTTTAAGCACTCTGGAACATTCTGTTTTGCCATATCAGAACTATTATTATTATTATTACCCTTTCACTTTAAGTGTTCTGGAACATGGAAAGCACGATGACAAAAGAAAAAGTAGATAAGTTGGACTTCATCAGAATCAAAAAGTATGTGTTTCAAAGGATACCATCAAGAAAGTGAAAAGACAGCCTACAGAATGGGAGAAAATGTTTTCAAAATCAAATATCTGATAAAAGACTTGTATTCGGCGCTTATATGCACTGTTATAACTGCGAATTGTTATAACTCAAAAATAAAAAGGCAAATAACTCCTTTTAAATATGGGCAAATAATTTGAATAGACATTTCTCCAGAAAAGACACAAATAGCCAGTAAGAACATGAAAAGATGTTCAATATCATTAGTCATTAGCAAATTGACTCAAAAAGCAGGAAACCTAAACACAGAAATAATAATGGGAAGAAACTGGAAACATCCAAAAAGTATTTCATGTAAAAGTGTCAGGCTCAAAATAAACAAAATATTTTAGTTCCAAAGAACTGATCATTCCTATGCCATTTTGAATGTTTCCAAATACAGAGAGGAACAGATATCTTCTCAAATAATTTTATAAAACTACTATAACTTTGATAACAGTCTGAAAAACAGCTACACATAAAAACACAGACGAGTCATTTTACAGAACAGGACTCCCTAGAAGGGCAACCAAAAAGGTGAGAGTCTTGATGAGGAAGAGGCCAGAGCCATAAAAGATAAGGGGATTTCCCCAAGCAGCTGTGGAAAAACTTTGAGCGAAGGAAGTCCTACTTGAACAGAAAGGAGATAAAAAGCTATTATATTTTGAACATTAAATATTAATGTGTCGTCACTCGTATCACAGGCTGTAGAGACCAAGATATTTCAGGTTACATAAGAACAGATAAAATCCGCCTAAGGAAAAATTATGCAACACAAGGAAAAGAGACCAATGCCCCACTACCCTTGGAAATTTGGAGACGTATGCTTCCTCGGGATTATGTTTGGAGCCTGTAAAATATACCAGCAGCAGTGGCCCACTGACCCTGACATTCAAGCTGACTGCCTTTGGCCCCCATCTCAACTGACTAGCCAACCTCTCTGGGCTCCAAATTTGATCTCAAAATTTGCCTTGGTAGTTTCTGCTTCAGTGAACCAGTTGGACACTAGCACCTTCTGACTTAATTCTTGCATCTTCTTTTTTTACAAATATATTTGTAAGAATTATAAATACTTTTCTTATATTTTACAGATATAAATGCAAACATCCTAAATAAAATACATAGAATACTAATATATTTATTCTAACAATATATCAATGAATATATTACATCTTCTTTCTGCAAATCAATGAATCCAACTGCGGCAAAACACGTTGTGTTCTGCCGTGGGTATAACACAGACATTTCTCAACTGGGCTTTTGATCAGTATCACCTATGGAGTTTATTGAAAAATCAGAATGGTACATTTCTACCCCAAAATAGAAATCTCCAGAAGTGGGGTTTGAACATCTGTATTATTTACAAACACCAAGGATAATTATGAAGTAGGGCAAGAATTGGGAACTACTGATTCAAGTGAGTAAATCTCCTTTTCCCTCTTATCCTTCTCCCAGTCTCTCTCTAGTCTCTTCAACCTCCAGTCTTCTAGTTCTTCAATGGTTCCTCTAATAGTTGCCAGATAAAGTGCAAACTTTTCCAAAGCCCTTTTCACTTTGATCATGACTACATTTTCTAGACTTATCCCACTTTCTACTCTTTCCCTTTCTCATACCTACCTCTCTGTCCAACCTAACCTCTGAAACCATTAAAAAAAAATCACTCGTTTCCTAAAATGCTGTTATTTCATGCCTCGGAATTGCCAATGCAATTCCCTCTTCCTAGAGCATCTTATGTCCTCTTTAAGGCCCACACAAATATCACCTCTTCTGACATCTTCCAAGAGAGCCCAGGTATTTAAATAAGCCATTTCTTTCATTATATAGTATCTTTATTTTAGCAGGTACTACACAATATGCTACCTCTTACTTGACTGTTCACACCCTCTAAACATTGAGTGTCTTAGCAGGAAAAACAGTGCTTTGTTTATCTCTTTAAGTTCAATCAATGTGTTTGGAATATAAGACATACGAAATGATGAAAAAGAAAGGTGATCTTTATTATATCTTTTAAGATAGCATGTTTAAAATGTTCTCATTGGCTCTTGATCAATTTTACTTTAAATCCCTAACTCAGATCCCATGGCCCCATTTGAAATAGGTTAACAGAAGTATTAAAGTTTTAAGTGAATGGTAACAAAGGAAAAGTTTATAACAAAGCCCTTGATTTAGGTAAATCAGATAAATTTCATAACAGAATTCAAGGCAAGCCCTAATGCTAGTTAAAAACTGGAATCCTAATTTAAGTAAGCCAATTTATTAAGCTGCTAATAAGATTTTGTTTATGAAAAAGTGCCTGGGGCTTTTAAGAGGTTCTTCAACTAGAAAAAAGGAAATAACATCAGAAAATCCCCCAAAACATCAAGAAGGAAAAATTCCCATGAAACCAATTCTACTTAGTCATGAGAAAGTATTACCAATATGGACCTGAATGTTGTCTATAATAGCAATGCTCTAGAATACTAAACTATTACAATTGCAAAACATAGGCAAACCATTCTCTAATCAGAGACAGACTTTCTATAACATATCGGATAATGAAAAATAACTATATCGTCACATCTTGCATTGTCTAGCACAGTACCTAGGAAATTATAAAGGTTTAGAAACTTTGAAAGAAGAAATGAGCCTTTACCTATCACAGGGACGCAGCCAAGGAATCTCAATGGAAAGGGACTTGCACACCAACTCACAATGAAAATAAATTCTAAGTGTTCTTTCAACAGTTGTTTACACTGCAGTATGCCACAAAACCCACAGAACTGAAGTCCAAAGTATTTTTGTCTGAATGTAAATTACTCTGCATATAGTTTCCATTAGAGAAAATGAAACCTGCCTATCTTCCAAAGTTACTCAAAGCTTATAAGGACAGATTGATGTTAAATACATTTGACACAGGCTTAACGCCCACAGTGCAGCAAAACACTAATGGAAAGATGCAGTGCAATCTTGAGGGTGTGACTAAGACATATGTAAACAACTATCACAGGACTGGAATGAGAAAGAGCCATCTTTCCTACATATCTGGTAGACCTCCCCAAGGTATATTCTGGGTTCTCAACATTATAATGTACATTGCAGAAAATGATGAAAAGTAGATTAAGTCATATCCAAGAATCTTGAGAAGGAATATTGCTTAGAATAAAATATACGAATAATAAGATAAATCTAAGAGAAAACACAGAAAGAAATGTGTAGTCTGATGAAGGAAAATATATCTAAAGCACCAAAAAGTAGTTCAAAAAGAATGTCCCAGAGTGCTTAAAGTGAAAGAGAAATAATAATAGTTCTAATATGACAAAACTGAATGAAAAACAGAGTAATAATAATAATAATAACAATAGTTAACATTTATTGACTGCTTACTCTGTTCCAAACACTAAGCATTTTATATACATCATTGCATTGAATCTTCCCAAGAACCCCTGTTTCATACATGTAGAAATTAAAAGTTAAGAGAGCATAAGTAACTTGACAGTTCATACAGCTAATCAGTGGTAGAACCAGAACTCTAATCCAAGACCCTTATACTTCTAACCACTATGCTATCTTGTCTTAATAAAAAAGCCAGTTAAAAGAAGTTTGGAAAGGCAACTTAGATGAACTTTCCTATGAAATACCCTTAAATCACATAAAAGAAAAAAAGTCTAGGCTGGGCGCGGTGGCTCACGCCTGTAATCCCAGCACTTTGGGAGGCTGAGGCAGGTGGATCACAAGGTCAGGAGTTTGAGACCAGCCTGGCCAATATGGTGAAACCCCATCCCTACTAAAAATACAAAAATTAGCTGGGTGTTGTGGCGTGTGCCTGTAGTCCCAGCTACTCAGGAGGCTGAGGCAGAAGAATCGCTTGAACCCAGGAGGCAGAGGTTGCAGTGAGCTGAGATTGCACCACTGCACTCCAGCCTGGGTGACAGAGCGAGACTCAATCTCACAAAAAAAAAAAAAAAGAAGAAGAAGAAGAAAGAAAGAAAGAGAAAAAGGAAAAAAGTCTAAAATGTAGATATGGTAAATCGTTAGCAGTTTGAAGCCTTGGAGTCAAAACATGGCCTCATAAGAGGAGGGGTCAGAATTGGAAGTTGGCTCTTTGATTTAAAGAAAAAAAAGGACTTGAGTATACAATTACACAAAGCTGAGGATGGGCACAGTGGCTCATGCCTGTAGTCCCAGCACTTTGGGAGACTAAGGAGAGTGGATCACTTGATCCCAGGAGTTTGAGACCATCTTGGGCAACATGACAAAACCCCATCACTACAAAAAATACAACCAACCAGGATGGTAGCATGGGCCTGTGGTCCTAGCTACTCAGGAGGCTGAGATGGCAGAATGGCTGAGCCCAGGAGGTCGAGGCTGAAGTGAGCTATGCACACCACTGCACTGCAGCCCTGCGGACAGAGCAAGACCCTGTCTCATAAATAAATAAAAGTAAAAAATTTTTTTTTAAGACAGAGTCTCACTCTGTTGCCAGGTGCCAGGCTGGAGGGCAGTGGCAAGATCTCGGCTCACTACAACCTCCGCCTCCTGGATTCAAGCAATTCTCCTGCCTCAGCCTCCCGAGTAGCTGGGACTACAGGCACGCGCCACCAAGCCCAGCTAATTTTTGTATTTTTAGTTGAGACGGAGTTTCAGGATGGTCTTGATCTCCTGACCTCGTGATCCGCCCACCTCAGCCTCCCAAAGTGCTGGGATTACAGGCGTGAGCCACCGTGCCCGGCCAAAGTAAATTTTTTAAAAGCCCATGTATATTCTTCCCCCCCTAAAAATGTCAAATAGAATGGATTTGATTTTAAATGCTACAAAATAGGAAAAATAATTAAATCCAATTACTGCTAACATAGTTAACAGACTGGTATTTAGGAGATATCAAGACATAAATTGAGGAAATATGATAGCCAGGGGATATTAGAACTGCTAACACCCCTGAGTTTCTTCATTAGTTCTGGTCCAAAATGGTACCATAAATTAGATTCTGTGTCGATTTTGAACAATAACCTGCTAAACCATAATGCTCCTTCGCTTAGAGTGGAATTTGGAATTGTTAAGATCATCTCAACTACAGATTTGTTTAGGTTCCTACAAACAGTACTAGAAGAAAACCAGATGAAGCAATTGGGTTTCCCTTTAAGAGAAACAACTGGAAAACCTGGCTTGGACAAAAGTAGCCCCAGAGAGGAAGGAGGGTCTGCAAAACACAGTTGTCATAGTGTGATCAGGACACAGCTATGAGAATGAATGAATCGCCAAAATTCCCCTAGAGAAGACAAACTTATTTTCCTAGGCAATCATTTTCTACATTAGGGTGTACAAAGCTGTCTTTTAGTCCTTGTATCCCTCTACTCAAGACTGGAGGGAGCAGTCAACTGGCCTAGTTGGCATCACTAATCTTCCTCTTGAGGACCAGTCCCACCTGATTACATCTGATGGGGAAAAAGAAATCCTCAAATGATGATGTTTGGAAGGGGAAATGGATGCTGTACAGAAAACAATGGCATCCTGGAAACCCCCAGCACTTGGATGGAGGGGCATTTCTGCCTCTTTCCTTTGAGAAATTACATCTGCAAAGACACTGACTGTTCTGTTAGTGGACTAAGAGCAATGATATTAGCCACATGATGAATACTATATTTGACCAGAAGTAGAAGATCAAGGACATCCAGTATGGATCCTAGGTGCAATCCTTTAATGTAATCCTATGGAATAAAGTATGAAAAGCAAAAATGAACTTCCAGAGGTCAAAAAACCAAGACAGGAAAATGGAAAACTAAATTCCCATAACCAAAAAAAAAAAGCCAGTCAGTCATCTCACTTGGAAAGCTAATGAGTTATTATCAAAGGCTTATCTTTCATATGTGGGAACAAGTTGGTCCATCATAATTGATTAGAAATAAAACAGACACCTGATGAGATTATCCAGATCCACAGAGTCAGAAAATTTCTGAAAAACAGAGACATGATATGAATTATTTAAGAGTTCTAAAGAGACCCAGGCTTTTCAAACCTTTTTATGATATCAGGTGAAACATCAATTACTGATTTGGGGATAATTTTATTACAAGATCATGATATTGTAAAACATTCTGTAATGCACCCCAGTTGAAAATGATTGCCAAGGGAAAGAAATTTATTTGTCTTCTTTAAAGAAAGAAAGTTTGGCAATTATTTGAGCCATAATATCGTTGTTTAGGAGAGTACCCTGAGGACTGATCATTAAGCCTTAATACTTGGATAAAAACTACCACTGAGGAGCAGACGTGGCTATAGAAGATTTCAGGACTTCTAAATAAATATTCAACATGTTCCTCATTGGTAAAAATCCTATAGAGGACACCTCATAAAAAATAGAGCCTCTTAATGCATCTCAAGAGTCTATCCTAATAGGACATTGTACTCATAATCTTTTCCTGAAATTAAAAGTTTCACTTTTTAAAACATAAAAGAAATTTTAATTCAAAATGTTTTAAAAAGAAAACAAAAAAAGAGCTGAGATCTCTGCAAAAAAAAAAAAAAAAAAAAAATCATCCATGTATATTCTCCCCTCCCTAAAAAAAAAAAAAAAAAAAAAAGCAAATAGAACTGATTTGACTTGAAATGTTACAAAATAAAAAAAATAAATCTAATTACTGCTAATGCAGTTAATAGACTGGTATTTAGGAGACGTCAAGACATAAATTCAGGAAATATTAAAGCCAGGATTTATTAGAACTTCTAGTATTCCTGGGCTTCTTCATTTGTTCTAGTCCAAATGTTTGAGCCATAACATCGTTGTTTAGGAGAGTACGCTGGGGACTGATCGTTAGGCCTTAACACTTGGATAAAAACTACCACTGAGGAGCAGAGGTGGCCACAGAAGATGTTCCTGCCCACACTGGAAACCCTCAGGTTTCCAGTATCTCCATTCTGTTCCCTGGTCTCAGTGGTGGGAGTCACACACACACAGGGGAATGGGCACACTATGGCCATACAAAGACAAGATTCAGTCATCATAAAACAAGGAGAAACTTCTCTTCAGGCACTAAGAAGCCCCAAGATTAGTCCTGAGAGCAATATCTCTAAAAGAAAGTTAAGGTTTATTTGCCATAAAAATAGGACTGATGTACCAATGTCCTCCCAGCACTAGACGATAGCAAACAGCCTTGGAAGCACCTGCTAAAAAAATGGATCTGAACACATCCCGGAAGTCTTCCAACAAAGACCAGACACCACTTGGCCTTGTGATCTTGGACCATCCACACCATCATCCAACTTCCTCATTCGAAATTCAAATTTAACCAGGCTCTTCCCTAATACTGGCAAGACAGACTTCCTCACCTTGAATATTGATAGTATCCGTCCATCCAAAATTCTTAGCCTGGTGAAAAAGACTTCTTATGAACATCTTTACTTCCTCTCTAGTCTCCCTTGCTACTATCCTCTCCCCCACCCCACTCCTACCCTTATTGCATCTAAGCTTCTGTCGCACAGAATGCTTGACCTGTAGGACTACAAGCATTCTATGACATTTCTAGCCTTGGGACTTTGGCACATTTGTTCTCTCTGCCTGGAATGTCCTTTCTACTCTTTGCTCTCATGTTTCTTGTGGCTCTCAGTATTGTTTCAGTATTCAAATTCAAGCATTCTGTCTTTCAGCATTCAACTTCACACGATCTCTCCTGGTTTCCTTAAACATTCTCCACTGTTGAGTTAGGTACTCCCCTGCTAATTTTCCCTAGCCCTCTTGCAATTAAAGCACATATTTACTTGTCTATGTCTCCACAGACTGGATTTTTATATGAATAAATCCAGGGACCACAAAGGCAGAACCACAAAAAGAAGGCAAATCATACCAGAAATACTAAATTTCAGCATTCTATTTTCTAACCTCAAACACCTATCCTTCTATCTCTCTCAGACCCTCATTTTCTGGTCCTTGACTTGACCTCATAAAGATGTCCAGTCTCTTCATATTTCCATAGACACCAAGTCTTCAAGTGCCTTCATGCCTTCCCTCCCTACTCAATCTGTATCCACGTTTTTAAGTCCATGAACTTTTAATTCATACCTTCAATTTTTTCAAAAAATCTAATCCTCCACAAATGTCTGCTGTCACAAATATTCTGCTGTCATTAAGAACACCACCTCAGGATAATGTCATACCACCGTGCAGATCAAGATGTCTAAAAATTGTGTTATCTACATCTGTCTGTTCCTCCTTCCCTTCTGTATCAAAAGATGAGGTGTCTGCCCTGCAGCCCACCCATGATTGAAGATGAATCCCTTTATCCATGCTTTCAAAAGCATCCTCTATAGGCCTTGGCTCTGTGTATTAACCTCTCCCTCTTATTATCTTCAATTTCTCTTTGTTATGGCTCTTCATTTTTAGCATACTATTACGCTAAATTTTCTCTATTAAACCCCTTTAGCTCCGTATCTTCCTCCTAGCTTTGACCTACTGTTTTCCTTCTCTTAACAGCCAAGACATAGCATTATTCTCTACATCTTCACACATCATTCACTCAGCCAATGCAATCATAGCAAGGTTCTGACTCTACAAATTTTTTTTTAAACATTCTGGCATGGTGGCATGCCTGTAGTCCCGCCTACTGGAAGGCTGAGGTGGGAGGACCATTTGAATCCAGGTGTTCAAAGCTGCACTGATCTAGGATTGTGCCACTGCATTCCAGCCTGGTTAACACAGTGAGACCGTGTCTCAAAAGACAAACAAATAAAATCAACATATAATGAATTAGCAAGAAGGCAGACGAATTTCCAGGCCAGAATGAGACCTGATTAAGAATATCAACAAGGGGATTGGTCCATAAATTAGCAGTATCTATCTCAGAGAGAAGGTACCTCAGCCAATGGACTTCAAGAATTTTAATTCTATTGTAAAGAATATACTAGGCTGGTAAAGTGTCACTCCAATTCTATAATTTCCCTCATTTTGGGTCCTTCTGATTTTATTTGGCTTCTCATGTAGATTGCATGAAGTTCTAATAAAAAAGGAATCTCTCATTTCAGAATTCAGGACTGGAGGTACAGATTAGTTATCCTGGTTAAGATGAATTATATACAGTGAATCTGAAAGTTCGTAATTAAGTGTTAAGGGCAACACATTATTTTTAATAGAGGAAATAAATCATTCATTTTAACAGTGATTTTATGTCAGGATTAAAAGAAGAAATAAATACTATTACCATCAAAAATTCCCATGAAGATGTAGAGGTTGCATCTTTCTCGAATATTAAAAGAGCTTTCTGCATTAAGTAAATTGCTTTGGATAACGTATTCTTCTTTATTTTATTCATTATATTTAATTCTACAAAGGCAAACAAACATTTTACCAAAAAGGTGAGATTAAAAACCATCTTTCAAATTTTTTGGAAATACCAGTTATCCTAATTTTAATTACCTGTAAAACAATCAGTGCTTCTAGATTGTTTTAACTTTTCTGGACCCTTGGTAGAAATATCTTTGCTAACAGTTGGAGTCTGTAAAACTGAGGAAGAAAAAGACTGTCATAACAATTAAGTATATATCCAAGACAGGAAATATTTTTTAAACACTAAGGAGTGACTATTCGTAAAGCTATTGCTTCCTCTATCATGTCATCTTTTTTCATTAATAGATACAAATTCATATAAATCTACTATAATGCAGTTTTATCAAATCCTCTTTTATTTGCCACAGTATACCTCAGGACATAAGAAATTCCAAATTATAAAAGTATTTAATTTTCTATCTCATCTTGAATAAAATCAACCTAAAGGTTGATAGAAACCAGCCTACTTCTGTTGACTTTACCTTTTCACAAAGCACAGATGGCAAGTCTTGATACCAATAACAATACGCTGTCAAAACTCTGTACTCAATGTCCCTTCTAGAAAAACTGTTTCATCCAAGGTCCCTTCAAGAGCTCTGGATACCACACGAAGACCTCCACTCTTTTCCAGCTGTGGCTGATGAAATCAGAGCCTCTCTCAAGATTTTTAACTAAAACATGAACTTACCAGTTGTTGATACTGGTATACAATCGAGACTGACCATCATGGTGGTTCAGTAAAGACAGGAACATGGATGAGGGGAAAAAAGGACACAGCTATACTAGCCCAGGGAGATGGAAACTGTAGCACTGATTCTTGATTTTCAGGTCTGGTCCTTAAGTGACCTGGTAATATGTCTGTCCTTGGAGGTATGCGAGGGTACCTACAGTAACCTTACAATAAATCCCTTTTACTGAGTTTTAATTATTTGTGCTAATGCACATGAGCCACTATAGGATGGTAATTGATTCATGAAAAGATGTTAACAGACACCATTAAAGGACAGAAGGCCTCTGCAATGGCAAAGGAGATAACAATGCAGAGCAGAAAATAGTGCATCATTCTCTCAGTACCAAGGATATTATAAATGCTGGTTAAGCTTTCCTGATTATAATCATTGGAGATAAGAAGGATGAGACTGCAAAATAATTCTGAATGCCAGATACAGATGCATCATATTTATGTCATGGTCATCAACAGGCAACCATTATTGAATAAGAATGCTAATGTAGGGAACTTTAGTCTGACAACAGCATGCTAAAGAAAGACAAGGTAGGGGAACAAAGTGATCAGCTGTGCTAGGATGGCAGTTCAATAAAGCCAAGAAAAAAATCAAGGAAACCCAGAGATATTGCAAGGAAATAATAACGAATTCCATTTACATTTGAACTCAAGTCTTGCATCAATATATTTAAGTGGTCTGTGATCAAAACTCATTTGGTCTTCAAAGATTTATGAATGACAATTAGAAAACAGCTATTTGATTAAAAAAAAAAACTATGAGTTAAAAAAAAAAACTCTAATCCTTCACTAAAGGAAATAATACAGTTACTACATGAGAATCATGGGCTACTTTCTTAAAACCTGACACAAAAATTCTATTTACACTTTGAAATACATTTCTGAGACAAATCTTTTCAGTCCCAAAAATGTTCAAGGCTTTTATTCTAAGTAACTCATTTATGTATTAGAAAAACTTTATCAAATTTTCAATTTATACATGATGACATAGAGATATTTCAATTATTATTTGCTTCCCTCCACACCCAACAGGTCATATGAGAAGTAGTTTTTGAAACTATGTAAATGTTTAAAATAAAATGTAAAAAGAGGAAGACTGTAAAAAAATAAAAGGATGGAGAAAAAAGGAAATTTTATATAAACAGAACACAAGCCTGGTGCGGTGGCTCACACCTATAATCCCAGCACTTTGGGAGGCCAAGGCGGGCAGATCATTTGAGGTCAGGAGTTCAAGACCAGCCTGGCCAACATGGCAAAACCCGATCTCTACTAAAAATAAATATGAAAATCAGCCAGGTGTGGTGACACAAGCCTGTAGTACCAGCTACTTGAGAGGCTAAAGCAGGAGAATCGCTTGAACCTGGGACACAGAGGTTACAGTGAGCCGAGATCACATCACTGCACTCCAGCCTGGGTGACAGAGTGAGACTATCTCAAAAAAAAAAAAAAAAAAAAGCAGAATGCAAATACAAAAAAGTGGTTACAAGTATGCATCAAATTGAAAAATAAATTAAAAATAGAATTAATTCAAGTAAATTTGGACACAGTTTCTCTGACATGGTATTTTCTAAAGACAAAATGAACTGCAAAGAAATCCTTAATTTACTCAGTAGGTTTGTTAATAGTGGTATTGGTTAAATAATTTTGAAAGTACTTTGTTTATTTCCCAGGATAAAACAAATGAGTAATTACATTGATGTTGTTAGGAACCAGAATGCTCAATATGAGAGAAGGAAAATACAAAAATGGAGAAGATGAGAAGAAATCCTTTAGTGTTGGAATTGGAGACATCAGAAAAAACGTGTGGTCAGGCACAGTGGCTCATGCCTATAATCCCAGAACTTTTCAAGGCTGAGGCAGATCACTTGGGGTCAGGAGTTACATATTATGTATTACATATCATTTTTGTATATACCGATAGATTCTTTTGCATTTTCAAGGTGGGCAATCAAATAATCTAGAAATAACAGTTTTGTTTCTTTTCCAATCCTTATATCTTTAAATTATTTTTCTTATCTTCTTGCATTGGCTAGAATTCTCACTATAAATATTTTTTTCGTCTTCCTGCACTAATCAGTAGTGTGTGTCACACTGCTCACTCTGAAATTAACCAGCATCTGAATCTATTTAGCTCTATATATGATTTAAATGTTTTACACGCACTTTCCAGGAACTCATTTCTGACTTTCTTATTTGATATAGTAGTTGTGCCCATAATATTTGTGCCCATAATATTCTGAGCCCACCCCCATTACAAAATGTATCAACCCCAACTGACATATTGGCTTACTTATCTAGAAGCTCAAAAGCAGAGCCTTTCTAATTTGTACCTAACCAAATATGATGCCTTGATTTTAGTAGGTACTCAATAAATGTTTGCTTGGTTATATTAACAAAAAATAATTTACTATAACTCAAACAAACATAATTGATTAAATTTTTTAAGAAATTTACTAACGATTTAATATGCAAAGTCTGAAGCAACATTGAAAGGTTTATGTTTTTATTATATTGATTACAGAATTAAGAAAAATAATGAAATTTATCTGAAAACTTCAGTCAACAAGAACACAGTTTTCAAATTAAATTGATTCTGTACTGGATTTGGGCTTAAGATTGATTCAGAACAGTTACTTGCTTTGATGACTACTACCTTGCAATTTGTCCAGAAGCACAACAGCTATTTGATGCTGAGATTGAATTAGTTCAAGATGCAAATCCATCATGAAACTATTTGAGGCAAGTGGTTTGTAAGTATCTCCATCTATATGGTGGGTATGCTTTGGTCCAACAGAGTTGAAATAAAAAGAAATATGGTTATCAAAACACACAAAAATAGCTGTATAGTATTACCACTCAAGTTATCATCATCTTATTTGTAACCATCACATTCTGCTCACTTCTCAGCCCTTTGCAGTTAGCTTAAACACTAATAAATACGCCCTTAGAATTCATCAGTGTCTTCTTCATTAACAAATTCAAAGATTCCTCACTGGGAAGAGGGAAATATATTTCTGGCCTATGAGAGGTAAGTCATCACAAGTCATGCTTTACTTACCTACTTACTTTCAAGGCCAGTCTTCTTCCCAGTTAAGTAAAACTTCCATCTAATGTAAGACTTTTCCATTCTTACCTTGGCATAGCAGTGGTCAGTTACTGATGATCCATTTGGCAAAGTGGTTAACATGCAATTCAAATTTATTCCACCTATTGCTTTGTCAAGAAGTTTATAAGCAAAAAGTAACTGTTCCACAGGGTTTTTCTAAAATAATTTTATAAACAAAAAAGAAAAAGAAAACTTAAGCAAAAATCAAATGCAACATTTCCAATTTTTTGACAATAATTCAAAACCAAATAACAGAAATTTAAAGTCTATCTAACAATAACAATGTTATATTTCTAACTAAATGTATTTATCTATGATTAAATGTGGCATGCTATCAACATGGGTGAAAATAATAAATTTCAACATTTTTCCAAATGCAAATTAAACTTTTCACAAACATGTATTAATATATATAACTTCCATTACGGTTTGCAAAATTCTGATTGTACCAAATGTACAGGTAAATTTTTAAAACAGAGTTCACATAGTTTGTCACTTTCACATACCTAATTTGATTTTTTAAAACAATTTCAGAATCTCAGACTAGAAACTTAGAGTCCATCAACTCAACCTGTCCACATTAGTCTACATCATGATTTTCAAAAACTAAACTTTTTTTAATGTAATCATCCTCGCAGAAAGACAAATACAGAGAATAATATAAAAAGCAGACAGCTGTGCCCAAACTTTCAAATTTTCCATATTTTCCAGATCATTTACGGAAATAAAGCATACAGACATATGCATATAATTTAAATCCCTCATATAACTGTCCACAGTGCCACTCCTCTTCTCTACCCCTAGAGGTAGCCACTGTCCTTGAATTTGGTTTTACCATTTTTGCATGTTTTCAAACTTTTACTACATGTGTATGCATCCTTAACCATATGCAATATCACTTTGCATATTTTTAATTCTCTCCTATAAAATTCTGTAGACTCCTTTTAAAACTCAACCATATGTTGTTGAAACTTATTCATGCTGGTATATGTAGTTCAATAGGTCAGTCAGGGATTGGTTATAAACACAATACTACTCTACATATTTCAAGCAAAAGAAGACTTAATACACAGAATTGGAGGTGCCCATCACCATTGCAAGTCATGGAAAAGCCCAGATCAAGAAAGCTGCCAGTGACAATTTTGCTTCATGCAGTTCTCAAGAGTTTGCTCAGAAGCCTCTGTGAACCTAAGAATCTAGGAGGTAACTGACAACAACCTCAAGCACCTACTACACTGAAGCAGATGAACTGCAAGAGTTTGCTCAGCATGCCTGGTAAATTCACATCATCCATCTGCCACTGTGGATTAAGAACTGTCTCTTCTCTTCTGCATTACAAAGTCATGCAAATGCCCCTCATTGAAGACTAACTTAAAACTGTACAGAAATGAGACACTGGAAAATACAGTTCCAGGTTTCCCCCCTATAATGCAAAGGTGACTATAGAAGGGAATTGCTATGATGCCAAGTTTACTCTAGCACAAGCCTACTCCAGTTCATTCATCCTCACAGCTACAATAAAATGGTATTACTTTGAAGAATATGTCACAATTTATCCACTCTTCTGCCAATGGATGTTTAGATTACTCTTACTAAGGTCAGGCGCAGTGGCACATGCCTGTAACCCCAGCACTTTGGGAGGCCAAGGCGGACGGATCGCCTGAGGTCAGGAGTTCAAGACCAGCCTGGTTAACACTGTGAAACCCTGTTGTCTCTACCAAAAAATACAAAAATTAGCCAGGCATGATGGTGTGCACCTATAGTCCCAGCTACTTGGCACGAGAACCACTTGAACTCAGGAGGCAAAGGCTGCAGTAAGCCCTGATCATGCCACTGCACTCCAGCTTGGGTGACAGAGTGAGACCCTGTCTCAAACAACAATAACAACAAAAAAAAGGTTACCATTACTAAATATGCTGCCATCTATTGTACTTGTCTGTGAATAAACATAAAGTTGATGCTTTCTTTTTCTTTTTTTTTTTTTTTTTTTGAGATGGAGTTTTGCTCTTGTTGCCCAGGCTGGGGTGCAATGGTGTGATTTTGGCTCACTGCAACCTCCGCCTCCCGGGTTCAAGCAATTCTCTTGCCTCAGCCTCCTGAGTAGCTGGGATAACAAGCATGCGCCACCAGGCCCAGGTAATTTTGTATTTTTAGTAGAGACGGGGTTTCTCCATGTTGGTCAGGCTGGTCTCGAACTCCTGACCTCAAGTGATCTGCCTGCCTCAGCCTACAAAAGTGCTGCGATGAGCCACCACGCCCAGCCCATAGTTGATATTTTCTTTACAGTTCTTACACCTTTTCTCTGCTTTCTTTTTTTACCCATATGTCTAAGACTTCCAAGACATACTGAACAGAAGAATGACAGATATCTTTATGTGGTTACACCACTATTAAAAGGGTTGCTTTTAATCTTTTGCCATAGGTATAGCATTTACTGAAGGTCTTTGGATGATACCACTTATTAGATACAGAGGTTCTCATATATTCCTAAGAGTTATTTTTTTAAAGGATAGTTGCTTTTTAAAGAGGATGGTTGTTGAATATTATCAAATGCTTTTTTTGCATCTCTTTGTCTAAGTGGTCACATGTTTTCCTTTCATCAGCTAATGCAATGTATTGCATTATATATTTCTAATGTTAAATCATCCTTATATTCCTAGAATACAATTTTATGCCATATATATATATATATATATATATATATATATATAGTGCATAGATTGATGGATTCCCTGCCCCCCAGCCCTTGATGTTCCTTGAACAAATAGTTAAAAGAGTGGGAGGCTTTAAAGGCAAATCCATGTGCCTCCAGATGGCTGATATTTTCCCAAAGACCATCATCAAACTTCTGGCCAGGTGGATAATATCATGGCACCCAACCAGGTGTCAACACTGAACTCACTTGGCTCCAAATGACATGGTGTACACACACACACACATTCATCCAAGAATTAGGCTCAGGCACACACACATGCACACATAACACACACACACATTTAAGAATTAGGCTCAGGAAGGTTCTTAAGTAACCCAAGTGATGTAAATTCAAATTTAACCTACTTGAGGGCAGCCCCAGGTTATAAATCATTAAGAGGAAGAACTTTCTCCTATCCACTCCTCCTCTCACTACCCAAGTTGAGGTATCTCCTGCTATAAGTAGGCAGAGTTGGGTTTTCTTGGTTTTTAAGAGGTTTTTATGTCTTGTTTTGTTATGCAGCAGGGTCTCACTCCAGCCCAGACTGGAGCACAGTGGCATAATTTGGGCTCACTGCAGCCTTGACTTCCCAGGCTCAGGTGATACTCCCACCTCAGCCTCCCAAGTAGCTGGCACTACAGGCACATGCCACCACACCCAGCTGATTTTTGTATTTTTTGCAGAGTCCTGGTTTCACCATATTGCCCAGGCTGGTCTCAATCTTCTGGGCTCAAGCAAGCCACCCACATCGGCCTCCTCAAAGGGCTAAGATAAAAGGCATGGGCCACCACGCCCAGCCCAGAGTTGTTTTTCTAGTCTACCTTTTCCTAGAATATAGTCTTCCGTAGGTTCTAACTTTATGTATGAGTCTCCTTTCAAACCTCCATCTTTCATGCACCCAAGCCTCATCTCTTGTCCCTGGATGGTTGTTAAAAATCTAAGCATCTTTGTATAATAACTATGCCCATCAGCCTACTGCAGGATTCACTCATAAACTTACCATGCAAGTTTTCAGTTTCCTTTTCTACTTTGGCCCCTGGGATTTACCTTACTTTCTCATGAGCTCTGCTACATGCTTGAAGATATTTGTTCAAATCTGTCCAAAATTTCTAAGTGTTTTCTCCCAGGAGGATGTTCAGGTCATCTTGCCATTTTGCTAGAAACAGAAGTCTCTAAGGATATCTTTTTTTTTTTGAGAGGAGTCTCACTCCATCGCCCAGGCTGGAGTGCAGTGGCGCAATCTTGGCTCACTGCAACCACCGCTTCCCAGGTTCAAGTGATTCTCACACTTCAGCCTCCTGAGTAGCTGGGATTACAGGCAGGTGCCACCACACCTGCAATTTTTGTATTTTTAGTAAAGACGGGATTTCACCATGTTGGCCAGGCTAGTCTCAAACTCCTGACCTTAAGTGATCCACCCACCTCAGCCTCCCAAAGTGCTGGGATTACAGGCATGAGTCACTGCACCTAGCCAGGATATCTTATTAACATCAAAAAATTTCAAAGACTATATACACACTCATACTGTATCATCATCATCATCATCATCATCATCATCACTACCACCACCATCATCATCTTTATGATCTTCATCCTCCTCATCACAGTCAACATGGGACTGAAACATGTTCCAGGTATAAGGCTAAATGCTTTACTAATAATCTTTTAGTTGCCATAGCCATGTGTAAGGTAGATATGAATTAGTCATAATTTTATAACCCATTTGTTGAAGAAATAAATGCTGTGTTCAGTACAACTTTAAAATAAGTTTTCTTTCATTTGTTCACAATAGTGTCTCATACATTTTTTAAATAGTAGCATGTATATAGGCAAGTTATATAATTTATCCCACCTACAGACTCTACTGGGTGAACATATAAATTGTGGATTCTCCTTACAATAAACTTTCATTTTTTCCCTCAACTCCATTCCGCTCCCGGTAGGTCTAAAAACCTTAAGTTGAGATTCAGTGCTTTATATAAGACATGAGAAAAAAACAGCAGCTATCCTGTGCCAGGTACTAGTTTCCACATTACAAATATCTCACTTAAACTATGTAACAACTCAGTAGAATAGGTACTATTATAATTTTACAGATAAGGACATGAATACTCAAACAGATAAAGTAATTCATTCAGCATCACACAAATAGTCAATATCAGAGTCTGAACTCAGCTACAGGTTTCCACACCAAATGCTGTGCTCTTCGACCATGCCAAAGAAACTATGTCTCCCATATGCCCCAGTACAGCCAAGCAGATTGTGTATTGCATAACTTTAGGGGATAAAATTCACACTGTTGTCATCACAGACTTCTCTATTTATTCCCAGCAGATGGTAATAAATCATCTTGAAGAGAGGGTACATTTTTCTTATTTAAATAATAATAGCAATAGTTCATAAATAGTCTCTTATTTCTTTGTTATGGGAAAACTTCCACCTTCAAAGAAACCAATTTCATGTAGCAGTTTTAATTGCCAGAAAATTTTCCTCCCACAGCAAAATCTAGCACTTTGTACCTACGACTAGAATTTCTATACCTGCCCTACTCTGCCTCAGAGAATAAGTGCTAGCCCATAAGTTGGTGATTCTAAAACTCTAATGTCCTTAAAAATCTACTGGAGGATTTCCAGTAGATTTTGATTTTTTGAAATTATGATTGTGTATGTCTGGAGTGAGAAACAGGAAGCTGCATATTTAGCAGACACTGTAAGTGATCCCTGGAAAAAAACATTGCCAGATAGCTATTATGCCTCCTCAACCTCTTATGCATGTCAGTCTCTGTTCTCAATTTAAGATTTCTCAAATCTAAGAAGATACCATACAGCCTTAAGTATTCAGTTTGCATCCCCTGAAGCTTATTATTAGGAGAGGAACATGCATTTGAGAAAGTAAATTCAGAATAACCTCACAGTCCTCCTGTACATTCGTGATGGTATTTGATTGGTACCATTTCTTAGGACTTTATATATTATACCAAGTATAGAAGAGAATAGATACAAATAACAATTTCGAAATTAGCACTTGTTCTTATATTTCAGAGGGCTCCCAAATATAAATGTGAGAAGGGGTTGGCATGTTATTAAAAGCCAAGCAAAGTCATTTATATCTATGTATTATGCAAATATCTTTTATATAAATATCTTGAAGACATTATTTAGGAGTTACTCCTAAATAAGGGAAAGGCAAGGTGATCAAGAGAGGTTAGCAGAGGAGGTGAGTTTTATCTATAGCAGTAATATTTTGTTTCTTAAGCTAGCATATGAGGAAATGGTAAATTATAATGGGGCTTCATTACAGAAGTCTTCATAAAAGGTAGAAAACTGTCCCTATAATTCTCAATACGTAAAACCATACAATCCTCAAATTTTAAATATTCAAAATTATTTCTATAACCATTATACATTTACAATTTGATATTATTTGAAAATAAAAATCCATGTTTCAACTAAATTTTCTAAATATGTAGTAATACCTTTAATATTGGAAGAATTTCTGTGATCCCTTTTGGAGCTCCAGGGAATTCATCAGTCCCTTTTCTTAAAGGTACATCTGGAAAAGAAAGAAAAGAGGAAGGGGATGAAGGATGGAGGGGAAAGAAGAGGAAGAGATTAAAAAAAAAAAAGGAAAAGTAAGAAGAGGAAGAGTACAGAGCAAGAGCAAGGAGGAAACAAAGGAAAAGAAGGAAGGACCAGAGGAATAAAAAAGAGGAAAGAGAAAAATGGAAATACAGCAGTGAATGATAATCATAAAAAACTTTATGCTGAATTAATTACTTTTTAATTACCCATGATCTTAGAAATGATTCAACACTAGAATTTGACTAAACACCAAAGTATTTATTCCATGTAATTAAATTTTTTATTCTATAAGGTAATTTAAAAGCATCTTGTAATGCAAGAAACCAAATCAAATATTACAAGTCAATATCATCTTTCTCTATATTCTATAAGGTCCATTTAAAATCTTTCAGAGGCCAGGCACAGTGGCTCATGCCTGTAATCCCAGCACTTTAGGAGGCCAAGGCGAGTAGATCACCTGAGGTTAAGAGTTCAAGTTCACCATGTTTCATCTGACCAACATGGTGAAACCCTATCTCTACTAAAAATACAAAAATTAGCCTGGCATGGTGGTACGTGCCTATAATCCCAGCTACCGGGGGGCCACTGAGGCAGGAGAATTGCTTGAACCCGGGAGGTGGAGGTTGCGGTGAGCCAAGATCACACCACTGCACCCCAGCCTGGGTGACAGAGCGAGACTCCATCTCAAAAAATAAATAAATAAATAAATAAGCTTTCAGAAAATAACAGCATAAAACCCTTATCAATTTAGACAAATATCAGAGAAGACTTGTACTTTATGTTTTATGTGGCAACTTTAAGAATAACATTCTTAGAAGTTATAAGAATTTATATATCTAAATGGGGACAACCCCGTATTATATAAACATAGAAGTTTTCAAATTTATAAATGGATTATGTTCCAATATTGATTAGGTCTTCAGAAATGAAACATTTTAACAAAGCATCAATAACTTAAATTTTATTTAGCCCAATTATAATGGTATAAAACAATAATCTCCCCCACAGTAACTAGTAAATAAAATAACATTAAGTAAGAAATAGATTTTATTTTGTTTTGTTTTTTTGAGACAGAGTCTCACTCTGTTGCCCAGGCTAGAGTGTAGTGGTGCGATCTTGGTTCACTGTAACCTCCGCCTCCCAGGTTCAGGTGGTTCTCCTGCCTCAGCCTCCCAAGCAGCTGGGATTACAGGCACATGCCACCATGCCTGACTAATTTTTATATTTTTAGTAGAGATGGGATTTCACCATGTTAGCCAGGCTGGTCTCGAACTCCTGACCTCAAGTGATCTGCCTGGCTCAAAAGTGCTGGGATTACAGGCATGAGCCACTGTGCCCAGCCAGAAATAAACATTTTTTAAAAGTAATCAGTAATGGATAACGTAGAAAAAGTATCTGGGCTAAGGAAAACCTGAAAAAAAATATATTTTTAATCTACAAGCTAAGAAGATGATGAAAATAAATACAGGGCCAGGATCTTGGGAAAAGAGTGTGAAAAAAACACAAACTATTTTTCCCTGCTCTCATGCCACAATAATCCACACAGATTTCTGTGACCAAATGTGGAGCTGGGGGATCCTCACATATCAAACATGCAATCAGTTCTGCAGTGGACACCAGTCGGGTGTTCTCCAACCCTGTTTACTTCCAACACTATCTTGCAGATAGAGTCAGATCACACAGATTGAGGACTCAGACCCATAAGACTGCTGCTTCCCCGCCCCCCGCTCTCTGCTTCCAATGCTGACATAAGCCCCAGCTTGTTTTACCTGTGCTTCTGACCAATTGGCTACAAACCAAGGTTCCTGTGATCCCCTCCCTGGGTCTGATTAATTGCAAGAGTGGCTCACAGAACTCAGGGAAACAGTTATGTTCACCATTTTACCATAAAGGTTATTACAAAGGATACAGATAAAGAGATACATAGCACACGGTATAAAGGAAGGGGTATGGAGCTTCCATGCCCTCCCAGGACCACCACCCACCAGGAACTGTCAAGTGCTGTGCTATACAGAGGTTCTCTGTACCCTGTCCTCATGGACCTTTTATGGAGACTTCTTTAGATATGCATAATTGATGGATGTACAGCTGTATAGAAAGGTGATTGGACAAAAAGGGTATGATCTAGTACCCTTTAGAAACCTATTGCTATGATTTGAATATCTGTCTCCTCCAAACTCATGTTGAAATTAATCCCCAATGTGGCAGTATTGAGAGATAGATCCCATAAGAGATGACTGCGTCATGAAGGCTCTGCTCACATAAATAGGTTAACTCATTCATAGACTAATGAATTAATAGGTTAATGGATTGATGAGTTATCATGGGAGTGGGACTGGTAACTTTATAAGGAAGAGGCCAGGCACAGTGGCTCGTGCCTGTAATTCCAGCACTTTGGGAGGCCAAGGCGGGCAGATCACCTGAGGTCAGGAGTTCAAGACCAGCCTGGCCAACATGGCAAAACCCCATCTCTACTAAAAATACAAAAAATTAGCTGGGCATGGTGGCTCATGCCTGTAATCCCAGCTACTCAGGAGGCTGAGGTGAGAGAATAGCTTGAACCCAGGAGGCAGAGGCTGCAGTGAGCTGGGATTGAGCTACCTCACTTCAGCCTGGGCAACAGAGCAAGACTCCATCTAAAAAAAAGAAAAAGATGAGGAAGAAAAACCTAAGCTAGCATGTTCAGCCCCCTATCATTGATGCTGTGCACCACCTCAGGACATTGCAGAAAGTCTCCGTGAGCAAGAAGGCCCTCACCAGATGCAGCCCCTAGACTTTGCACTTCTCAGCCTCCACAATTGTAAGAAATAAGGTCCTTTTCTTTATAAATTACCCAGTGTGGGTATTCTGTTATAAGTAACAGAAAATGGACTAAGATACCCAGCAAGGCCTGTCTGTTCAGATTCTTCTTGGCCTGTCTCTGCCACATTCCTTCCTCTTGGGTATGGGGCAGGACCCCTTCTGAAACGAGTCTTATGTCCTACAATCAGACAAGATAGGTCAGAGAATTTCCTTATGATCAGCTCCAAGTCAGAGAGACAGAGTATATTTTCAGTTTCTATGGCCATCCTTAGAGAGAAGCAGCAGCAGATGAAAGGAGGAAAGTAGAAGGTCAGAGGGAGAGAGAGAGATTCTCTTTTCTGAGGCCTGCTTCTGAGGCCTAAAATGCCCCAATATTGTAACAAAGACTCTCTTTCACTTTTATTGCTCCAAAGCTGTTCTGAAGCTACTTCAGGAACCAAGGACAAAAAGCCAAATTCGTTAAAAGGTATGCTTATTGTTTTAGTCACTTAGGAAATAATAAGAACTATGGGAATCATAAGCCAGGAACTGTGGACAAAAGTAATTATATACGTTATATATGTATGTTTTATATATATATATACGTGTGTGTATATATATGTATATGTGTATATATGTATATATGTTATATATGTAAGTTTTATGTATATATACATGTGTGTATATATATGTGAGTGTGTATGTATGTATATATGTATGTGTGTGTGAGTGTGTGTATATATATATATAATCTCCAGTCAACAGTAGGCTATTAGAGTAAGGTTTAGAGGAGCCAAAACATGGATGTAGGGTCAGTGCCCCTAATCCTCACATTGTTCAAGGGTCAACTGAATATAAATCATACAGCATAGTATCACAGAGTCACACCTAAAACTTAGAAAGGGAGGCCAGAGAGTATAGAACACATTAGAGCTACTTTTCCCACTGGGGTTTATGTCAATTCTGAAGAAAGAAACTGAGTGATACTTCTGATAGCCTTGAAAGAAAAGCAACAGGGATTGGTATCCAGGGCCCACCAAGGATGAGAAGCAAAAAAGACTGCATCCTAGAAGTTAGGGTAAACTGAAAATAGATCTTCAAAGAGAAAGCATTTCAGATTCAAAATACTGTAGTCCCTCAAACTGGAATAATGGGATCCTAGAATATTAGTGCCTTCGTGCATCTAGTAAAAGCAAGCATAAATCTTCCCTAGAAAAAGAAAACATCATCCAAAGACTAAATTATTTCTACAAAATATTTAGCAATAATAATGTCCATTACACAATCAAAAATAACCAGACTAGCCAAATAGTTGATGAGGTAAATTCTTCATTGAAGACATCAGTATAATAAATGCAAAAGGAATGAGAGAAGTTAGGAGTCCCTCCTGGCTTTTACCCCCAGTCTCCTATCAGCCCTCCACCAATGACAGATAAAAGTTGTAGAAATACTCCAATCTCCCAACTCTCAGACATGTTCTGTATGGTCTCCTAGAGGTCCCTCATGGGAGTAGGCCCTGAACCCACAACAGCAGCCTTCTCATTAACTTACTGTGCCTTACACGGAGCTTCCTTTCCTCCCATCTCACTTCTCCACTCCTCCACTGTGCTTCCCTGGATAAGGTCCCAAATAAACTACTTCACTCAAATCATTGTCTCAGAATCTGCTTCTGGGGAACCAGCCTAGGAAAAAACCCAAGCTGAGAACACCTGAACTCACTGATAAATCTTTAGAGCACAAAAACTGAGACAACTAGGCATTGTGTGCATCCTGATTCAATGCGGGAGAGTAAATAGCACTACCTATAAAGTATTGTTGCCGAAAAAATAAGACAATTGGCAAGAACGCTTGTTAACAAAGTATCACCAGAACCTAAGTAAGCATCCAGATCTAACTACCAGGTAAGAAGCAAGTTAACCAACATCACATGGAGGGAAATAGTCAAATCCAGAATATGAAAAATCCCACAGGATAATGACTCAGTTTCTTCAAAAGATAAATATCTTAAAAGGGGACTATGAAGGGAAGAAACCATTAGAGATTAGTGAGATTTGAGAAACATGTCAAGAAAATACAATGTGTGGGCCTTGTTTGGATTATAATCGGAACAAACCAACTTTAAAAGATATTTTTTAATACAATCAGGGACATGGGACTTATTCCCCATTTTCTAAAGTATAATAATAACGGCACTGTGGTTTTATGTTAAAAAAAAAATCCTTATCTGTTACATAGAAAGTTGGATACACACACACATATACATGGTGGGGTGGTATTTGCTGGAAAAATGACATATCTGCTTTAAAATACTCGGAAAGGGGGAAATGTTGCAGGAAGAGATGAAATAAGATTGAAAAGATGTTGATAATTATGGATGCTGGATGATGCATACATGGTGATTTTTTTTCTCTATATATATTTAAAGCTCTGCATAATAAAAGTTTTAAAAAGGAAAAAAAAAAGCATTTTAAGCCAGGACATGTCAGAAATATGGCCTGAGGTCACTGAATGCGTTAGATGGCCAGAGACTTTTAACTGATGGTTCTCAAACTTTGATATATATCAAATTCACCTGGGAAGCTATTTAAGACTAAAAAGGTCCAGGCTAGCTAAAGTAGGACAGAGCCTGGGCATTGCATTTTTAACAAGCCTTCAGGAAATACTGATAACAATCAAAATTTGAGAACCGTGGCTCTAAAACTCCATCTGCAAAGCCACCCGAGGACAGGCAGAGCCAGATTAGTGAATCTCCCGGTAAACAATCAGTTTATTACAAAGTCCTCCAAATGTCACACATGCTCTGTAAGAGGGGTGAAACAGCAAAGTAAACATCGGCCATAGACTCCTCCACATTATTCCCCACCCCATGAAATATAGTACAGGTCTGCAACCAGAGGCAGAACAAAGAACAAGGAGGTCACAGCAGAAGGCCATCCTTTGAGAGAAGACATCTCCTGAATGGAGAAGAGAATAATTAAGAAGAGAAAGGGGTTGAGACAGGAAGAATGGGGAGTTGGGGGCTAGGAAATGAGAGCAAAAAGAGGAAGATGATAAAGATAAGAAGAAAGAGAAAGTAGAGGAGAAATAGAATGAAGAAAGAATTTTAAGAGGAGGGAATTAGCAGAAAGAAGGTAACAAAAAAGGAGATAGAAAGTAGAATGACACTGATCCATTCAACAGATACTTATCTGATCTCCTACTCTGTGTCAGACGACGCGGTGGGTGCCAAGAAGATCACAGTGACCAAAACATAGTCTTCCTTCAAGCATTCACTCTTTTGGGAAAAGGAAGGGGAGGAAAAACAAAAGAAGATAAAAGAGGGGAGAAGTGGCCAGGCGTGGTGGCTCACACCTGTAATCCCAGCCCTTTGAGAGGCTGAGACAGGCAGATCACTTGGGGTCAGGAGTTCGAGACCAGTGTGGCCAACATGGTGAAACCCCGTCTCTACTAAAAATATAAAAATTAGCCAGGCATGGTGGTGGGCGTCTGTAATCCCAGCTACTCGGGAGGCTGAGGCAGGAGAATCACTTGAACCTGGGAGGTGGAGGCTGCGCGAGCCAAGATTGTGCCACTGCACTCCAGCCTGGGCGACACAGAGAAACTCCATCTCAAATAAAAAAAAAAAAAAGAGAGAGAAAGGGGAAAAAGAAAGAAAGAAAGGGGAGTGGGTGGTAATTAGGAACAAAGAAAAGGAATATGAAAAGACAAAAAGGGTTTTGTCCTTCATTGAATCATAGAGCATGAAACCTTTTCTTAACATCTACTTGATGAAACTGTATCATAATTATATTATCTCTAATTATAAACCCTCGATGAAGCATAATATTGAAGTGCCTAGTTTCCATTAGTAGAAGTTATCCTGTATTTGAAATTAAACCTATATATTTATACTTATATATGTATATATTTTTTCAGCCAACATTTTACCTAGAGATTTTTTAAATTTTCTTCCTGGGCTTCCTAAAGATTCCAATATTTCACTTAACCGTAATGTGACTTCTGCCACTACCACGATGTCAATGTCTTCCATTTTAGAGCAGTGAATTACTTCATTTAACTGCCACAGAAGATAAATCCACTAAAATGAGAAAATACAGAGCAAAATCAATTAAAAGTATATTAAACTATAGAAAGAGTAACATTTTTCAAAATGTGTGCTTCCTTGAAATAACTATCTTCTAATCATATAGAAATGTTACACAGGTACCCCTCCTTATTAATGTCTTAATTATAAATAATATAAAACTCAGTAATCCTTTTAAAATATTAATCAATCTGTTTCTATAAATTCATAAGGTAGATTCATTTAAGTAGAATAATGGCTTAACATCTATAGCCATTATGGCGAATTTATGATCAGTTATTTGTACATATCAGTGAACAGTATCTGTATCCTCGAGGTTCTCCCTGTCCCTTCAAAGCAGCTGTTATGATTACTATCGACGTCCTCCTTATGAGTGAGGGGGAAGCAGGTGTTTCAGGCTCCACATTAGATGCCTTTAATTGTCTTTCATGGCCGGGCGTGGTGGTTCACACATGTAATCCCAGCACTTTGAAAGGCCAAGGCAGGTGGATTGCTTGAAGTCAGGAGTTCGAGACTAGCCTGGCCAACATAGTGAAACCCCATCTCTATTAAAAATACAAAAAAAAAACAGGCGGCATGGTGGTGCACACCTGTAATCCCAGCTACTCCAAAGGCTGAGGCAGGGGAATCGCTTCGACCCGGGAGGCAGAGATTGCAGTGAGCAAGGATTGCACCTCTGCACTCCAGCCTGGGTGAAAGAGCGAGTCTCCATCTCAAAAACAAAAGAAAAAAGGAAGGAAGGAAGGAAGGAAGGGAGAGAGGGAGGGAGAACCAAGATCACGCCACCATGCCCAGGACAGAGCAGGACCCAGCCAAAAAAATAAATAAACAAAAAACCCTGAAATACCTCTTCATTCTTCACAACAAACAAAATTAGAACAGGAGTGCAGGGAACACACATTAAAAGAAAGGGTCACTAAGCACTAGAAATAATATCATTCATATATATATATATATGCAATGAAAGTCATTAACCAGGTGAAAAATAGGAAAAATTTAGATTTTAAATGTGTATGGTAACTTGAATTAGCAATAGCAAAAAACATGTGAAAGGAAATGCAAAAGGAATACTTTGTTAGTACTGATTTTCTGGGTGAATTTTGCATAGTCATTTCTGGATATATTGAGCCGCTGAATTCCTAATTTGCATTTCTGCCATAGGAACATTATTGTGTCCACAACAATTTCTTTATCAGGCTGAACATCCTAAAAACAAAAGCGAGAAGGTAAATGAGTAAGAATAACAAAATACAAGTATGTAACATTCACTGTGTGCTGAGCAACACTCTATAAGGGTTTTACAAAGACTAACACATTGAATCTTCATAGTAACCCTATGAGAGGAGTCCTAGTATGACCCTCCCCATTTTACAGACAAGCAAACTGAAACACAAGGAGATTAAGTGATTTTCCCCAACATGAAGTAGTTGCGGAAAATCAAACCTTAGTAGTCTAGCTCCAGAGTCCTCACTCTTTTTTTTTTTGAAACAGGGCCTCACTAGCTGGAGTGCAGTGGCACAATCTCAGCTCATGATCTTGGCTCACTGTAACCTCTGCATCCCAGCAGGTTCAAGCGATTCTCGTGCCTTAGCTTCCCAAGTAGCTAGGACTACAGGCGCGCCACCATGCCCAGCTCATTTTTGTATTTTTAGTAGAGACAGGGTTTCACCATGCTGGCCAGGCTGATCTCAAACTCCTGGCCTCAAGTGATCCACCCACCTCGACCTCCCAAAGTGCTGGGATTGCAGCGTGAGCCACCGTGTCCAGCCTCGATACCTTGTTCTTAGTGAATGTTCTATGCTCTTTTGCCTCTCTAAAAAGAAGAGTCCCAAACATTTTTAGGGAAGATTGCAAACCAATTACTCCCACCCGACTGTAAAATTCACATATACTTTTCTCTTTTTAAAACTATTGCATTAAAATAATAAGGAATTGGACAGACATGGTGGCTCACGCCTGTAATCCCAACACTTTGGGAGGCCGAGGTGGGTGGATCACCGCAGGTCAGGAGTTCAAGACCAGCCTGGCCAACATGGCAAACCACCAACTCTACTCAAAATATAAAAATTAGCCAGGCATAGTGGCACATGGTGGTGGTAGCTGGGGTGGTCCCAGCTACTTGGGAGGCTGAGGCACAAGAATCCCTTGAACCTGGGAGGCAGAGGTTGTGGTGAGCTTGAAATTGCACCACTGTACTTCAATCTTGGCGACAGAGCAAGACTCTGTCTCAATAATAATAATAACGAGGAACTGGAGCAGGGGGAGATAAACTAGTAACTAGAAAGGCAATGAGGAGTTGGGAAAGGGTAGAGACAAGAAGGAAAGGGGAAAAGCTGAACAGAACTTCACACTGGGTATCATTTGATGAGCCAGAATGAGTATGTCTTCTCTTATCCAAGCTACTTGCCTCTTTGCAAAAGAAAATTATTACTCATTATAGCTAAACTAGAAAAATAATGAGTTTAAGATTAAAATATACCAAACCTGGAGCTCTTTGAGACTGCTCTAAGACCTAATTTGCATAGGTGGCACCTTCCTACAATGTTTGGGAATACAACGGGGATCAATAAATGTTTATTGAATTAAATTGAACAAAGACATACATTATTTTAGAAAAACAGATAAATGAAGGCCAGGCACAGTGGCTCACACACCTGTAATCCCCGCACTTTGGGAGGCTGAGGTGGGTGGATCACCTGAGGTCGGGATTTCGAGAACAGCCTGTCCAACATGGTGAAATCCCATCTCTACTAAAAAATACAAAAACTAGCCAGGTATGATGGCACACACCTGTAATCCCAGCTACTCAGAAGGCTGAGGCAGAAGAATTGCTTAAAACTGGGCAACAGAGGTTGCGGTGAGCTGAGATCCCACCACTGCACTCCAGCGTGGGTGACAGAGTGAAACTCTGTCTCAAAAAAAAGAAAAAACGATAAAGTTCCCGACCTTTTCAAGCCTTGATTGCTACGTTTTGGTTTAGCTCTCCCACTATAATAATTTATTTACTGCCAAACATCTTTATTTCAAAAATTAAATACCTGTCACAGGTCATAACTTATTCTGACAAACCCAGAGGAAATCAAAAATCGTATAAAGCAGAACTTCTCAAGTCCCTTAATGTGTTTCACTTACCTGGGCAAAAGTTAATGTAGTGCACTCTAATTGTGGTTTACATGCTTTTTAAAAATAACAACATAACCAAATTTTCAAATGAAATTCCATCAGAAACCCAATGTTATATACAAAACTAAAAAAAACAGATTAGGGAGCTACTACTCAAAGCTGGGCTTCTCCATTATCCTCAACAAACTAACACAGGAACAGAACCAAACACCGCATGTTCTCACTTATAAGTGGGAAGTGCAGCAAACCACCATGGCACACGTTTCCCTATGTAACAAACCTGTGGGTCCTGCACATGTACCCTGGTACTTAAAATAAAAATTAAAATTAAAAACAAATAAAATAATTTTTAAAAAGACAGGCCAGGCACGGTGGCTCACACCTGTAATCCCAGCACTTTGGGAGGCTAAGGCGGGTGGACCACAAGGTCAGGAGTTCAAGACCAGCCTGATCAACATGATGAAACCCCATCTCTACTAAAAATACAAAAATTAGCTGGACGTGGTGGCAGGCACCTGTAATCCCAGCTACTCAGGAGGCTGAGGCAGGAGAATCACTTGAACCCAGGAGGCAGAGGTTGCAGTGAACCAAGATCGTGCCACTGCACTCCAGCCTGAGCAACAGAGCAAGACTCTGTCACAAACAAAAAAAAGAAGACAAAGTTGGGCTTCTGAGGATCCCTGGAATTTGTTTAACAACCATTGCTATACTGTAATAGTTTTACCCTCATATAGGCCATTTCTAAACACCAGCCACTGTGTGCAAAGTGACTTCCAATAATAACAAGACTTTGTACTCATGGACTGAGAACAGTATGTCATTAAACATATTAACTCTTTTTGAAAACCACTGCCTCATTTCCTTCATTATTAGAAACATAGCCTGAGAATTTTCCAAAAAAAAAACAGGCACTCAAAATGACAACAATAAATTAAAAAAAAAAACTTAAAATTACAAGTCAGAATCTAACTGAATCCTATATTCTAATGATTAAACAAAATAAAATTTTAGCAAGGTATAATTCCTGTGATATTTTAAATCTGGCCTTAAGTTAGGCACAAAAACAACTTTTCACACTAATAAAAATTATTTAAAATAGCTATTTCACCTGGGGACCGGTGCAGACACAGAAATACAAAGTTGCCGCCAAATGGAAAATATCCTCTGAATATCCACAAATCTTCAAATAAGTATCTAAATTCACAAAGTAGAGGAAAATGAAACAAAGAAATCACAAAATTTCAAATAGAAAAGGCACAGAAACACAAATATGCCACAAAAATGACATAAATTATAGGTGGGCAAATATCATGTCAATAAGATAGATTAAATACTTCTATATGAAAACTAATCTTGGCCTGAGGCAGTGGCTCATGCCCGTAATCCCAGCACTTTGGGAGGCCGAGGTGGGCGGATCACTTGAGGTTAGAAGTTCGAGACGAGTCTAGCCAACATGGTGAAACCCCATCTCTACTAAAAATACATAAAAACTAGTTGGGCATGGTGGCAGGTCACTGTAATCTCAGCTACTCGGCAGGCTGAGGCAGGAGAATCGCTTGAACCCAAGAGGCAGAGGTTGCGGTGAGCCAAGATCGTGCCACTGCACTCCAACCTGGGCAAAAAGCAAGACTCCATCTCAAAAAAAAAAAAAAAAGAAAGAAAAGCAAAGAAAACTAATCTTAATGGCTCTAATCCAATTAAAATAGACTATTATTACCGTAAATCCAATATTTGTATGCTAACTATGTCCAAAAAGAAACTGAGGCTTATAATATTAAAATGCATATAAAATATGGTAGTTGGATGAAAAAGAAAAATATTGATTCAGAAATCACTAGAAGACATATATATCATTACGTGGTACAAATTACGTACTGCAACTAATAAGCCATGCAATGCCTTAAGAACATGGCAAAACATTAAAAACCTGGAATAGTTCCCATTGATGAAAAAGTAGACACTGCAGATTTTCAATTACACACAGTAACTTTTAGAATTTGAAAAGTCCTAGAATGGCAAACATTGCATGCTGGGAAGACAGAGGAGATTACCAAAGCTTCCCTTCCTAACATGAACTGATGACTCTGTCCTCTGATTCACTGCCTTACTGGCCTCCCTCTTATCCCACTAAGCCAGCAGGTAGGTAGAAACTCATGCTCCTACTCAAAACTGTCACTCAGAATATAATCTAGCATCCTTACAAAGCCCAGGAACATCATCTAGCTCAGCTACTTCTTTAACCTTGTCACCTCCCACACTCGGTCACACATGCCCCCATGCCATTCCTGCAACCACCAAGCACACTCTTGTCTCAGGGCCTTGTACCTCTTGCTCCCTCTGCCTTCAATGTTCTTTCTCTCACCTCATCTATAAAGCGCATATTTCATCAAACTATCTTAATTTTTTGAACAGACAAATACTTACCATGAACAGCAATTTTTTTTAAATAAATTTGAGCCGCCTCTCCTTCTCTGTAGTTTTCCAAAGGAAAGATCAAACCTTTGTTTCTCTTTATGTTGATCAGTGGTTCCATTGCAATCAGAAGAGTTAAATCCTTCTCTGCTTTCTTTGACTCTGAATCATCCTGCCTCTTGGAGAAGTATATCCCACATGTTAATAAGTAATTCAATGTCATTTAAACAAAACAAAACCAGGAGGATGATTTTGCATATAGTACCTGGAGAAAATAAATAAGAAGTGTAGCAGAAGATTCAAATAAACTCCACTCCTCATAAGTAAAAGCTAATTTTATAAACTTCACAGCAGCATCCACAGAAATAACATCTTTTCTTTCTATCACAAGTTCCAGAAGAGATGTTTTCGGAAAATCAAGCATTCCATCTGCACCAGTATTTGACACTAGAAAAGGAAGAAGAGAGTTTTGAATATCATTTGTTCAAATAAATATTTATTAAATATTCACTATAGATACTTTCAGGAAACAGGAAAACACAATCCCTGCTTTTATAGGGTTTATGCTCTAGTAGGGTAAACAAGAAATCTTAGTGGGCAAGTACAGGCTGGTGCTTTGGGGACAAATGGGAAGGGCTCCAACACAGATCTGGGGAAGGAGGGTGGTTAGGGAAGGATACTCAGGGGAAAGATAACGGAATCTCAAACACAGAGAATGAGCAATAGCTCCTAGATTTCGATTGGAAACTTGGGAAAGAGATCTAAAATGGGGATATACCTTTTAGAGTCATCATTATTTATCCATAGTAAATAGTAGATTCAGCCATGGGCCATGTATAGCTACCTTGCACAGAATAATAAGGAACACCAACATTTAAGAGAAGCGCAGAGGGAGTAAAGGCTGCCAAGGTGAGTGGTTAGAGAGAAAGTAGTAGTCAACAGTAACATACACTACAGAAAGTAAAGAAGGAAAGGACTAGCCAGGTTTATTGGTGTGCACCTATAGTCCCTGTTACTCAGGAGGCTGAGGCAGGAGGATAATTTGAGCTCAGGAGTTTGAGTCCAGCACATAGCAAGACCCCGCGAAGAAGAAAGAAAGAAAAAAGAAAGAAGGAAGGAAGGAATGAAGGAAGGAGGGAGGGAGGGAGGGAAGGAAGGAAAGAAAGAGAGAGGAAGGAGGAAGGAGGAAGGAGGAACGGGGAGGGGAGGGGGAAGGGAAAAGTAACTGGAAGTGACCCCTGGATTGAGCAATAAGGTAGTCCATGACATTCTCAGTAGAGTGCTAGGGACTGCCTGATGTATACATAGAAAGAAAATACTTCGGAACAGTGAAAACAGACAATTCCTTCAATAAATCTGACTGTACCAAGAAGAAGACCTATAGGGAGGAAAATGAAAGAGAACATGGAGGCCTAGTCACAGTGGTTTACATCTGTAATCCCAGCACTTTGGGAGGCCAAGGCAGGTGAATCCCTTGAGCCCAAGAGTTTAAGACCAGCCTGGGCAACATGGAGAAACCCCAACTCTACAAAAAATACAAAAATTAGCCACGTGTGGTGGCACATGCCTATAGTTACAGCTACTCAGGAGGCTGAGGTGGGAGGATTGCTAGAGCTCAGGAGGTCCGGGCTGCAGTGAGCCATGATCACACCACCGCACTCCAGCCTGGGCGACGCAACAAGACCCTGTCTCAAAAAAAATATATAAAGAACACAATATAAAGGGACCACTTGGACATTTGGAGGAATTAGGCTTAAAGATGCAAAGAGAAAATTCCCCTCCATTTAAATGAGAAATGGTGGGAAAAGACAGATATGCCTGAGGGTAAATTTAGGGGTTTGGGTGAAGGAAGTCAAGGAAATTCTTACCTAAAAGCTTGTATTTTTCTTGACAAGAGAAGAGCCCAAACTGTGGCACCAGAGGTTCCCTGCATTGAGATGAGCATTCACACACACAGGCACCCACACGTGCACACACACTAAACTCGCCTAGAGACACAGGAGCTAACTCTAGGCTTTCATCCCTCCTCCCCAGTGGACACTGTAGCCAAGTCGGCTGATTGTTCCAAGAAGAAAAGCTCATGGGAAAAGAAAATTAAAAGCAAAACACCTTGAAAGAAAAACCACAAATGAAGCATCCTTTGCCACAAGAAGCAGGAAAACGGAGCAGCATGAACAAGAATTAAGTGAAAGTGTTTTCTCAGAGAAATAAAAGAAGATATTAGAAACATGAGGCAAGAACAATTGCTGTGAAAAAGAACCAAGTGGATTCAAAGTATAAAGTGTATCATTGTTGACAGCTGGGTGTGATGGCTCACACCTGTAATCCCAGCACTTTGGGAGGCCAAGGCAGGCAGATCACCTGAGGTCAGGAGTTTGAGACCAGCCTGGCCAACATGGTGGAACCCCATCTCTACTAAAAACACAAAAGATTAGCCCAGCGTGATGGTGCACACCTGTAATCCCAGCCACTCAAGAGGCTGAGGCAGGAGAATTACTTGAACCCAGGAGGTGGAGGCTGCAGTGAGCCAAGATCGTGCCACTGCACTCCAGCCTGGGCAACACAGCGAAACTCTGTCTCAAACAAACAAACAAAAAAGTGTCTCACTGTTGAAACAAATAATTAAATAGATGAATAGAAGAGCAAAACAGAGAGAATCAAAGATCAAATTCGCGACCTGAAAAATCAGATAGAGGAAGCTTCCCAGAAGGCAACAGAAAGGAATAAAGACAGGAAAAGAATAAAATAAATAAGACATGGAGGATGAACCTCTATCCTGTTAACATCTATCTAATGGCATCTTCAATGCCTTGAAGGTTTTTTTTAAATAATGAATATCAGGAAAGAAATTTAAAAGTAACATGAAAAAAATCAAAGAAAGATATAAGACCTCAAAGTATCTGCTGGATTACTAAACCCACCCCTAGATCTAGTATAAGAAAATGTAAGAATGTCGTAAGAAGGAGAAAATTGTAAAAGATACATCTATAAAACAACAAGATTTAAACTGACATTAAACTTCTCAACAGAAACACTGTTTATACAAGACTATGAAGAAATAGCATCAAAATCTTAAACTTGTAAATAAACTATTATATCCAGCCAAACTACTTCAAAATTCCTAGTTTGCATCTGAGCAAAAAGAAATGAATTTAAAAAGAAGCAATGAAAAATGGGAAGTAATGATGAGGAGAAAAAAAATCTTAATAAAGGTATTTTCTGCCTTAAAAAGCAATGACCAGGACTTGTATTCAGAACATAAAAAGAGCTCTCAAAGCTCAAGGGAAATAATTAACAATCCAATTAGAAAATGAACAAAGGACACTAGAGAAAAAGAGAGTATACAGATACCAAATAAACACATGAAAAACCATGTAACATCTTTAGCCATTAGGGAAATGCAAATTAAAGTCACAGTGGGATGTTACTATATACCTATCAGAATGGCTAAAATAAGAAAGTAATGATACACCAAATTCTGTCAAGGATGTTCAAAAACTGGATCATTCACACATGGCTGGTGGAAAGATAGTACAGTCACCCTGGAGAATATTATGACAGTTTCTCACAAAACTAAATACAAACTTATCATATATCCGATCCAGCAATTGCACTGTTGAGCATTTTATTCCAGAGAAATGAAAACAGTGTTTCTGTTGAGAAGTCTAATGTCAGTTTAAATCTTGTTGTTTTATAGATGTATCTTTTACAATTTTCTCTTTCTTATGACATTCTTACATTTTATTATGCTGGATCTAGGGGTAGGTTTAGTAATCCAGCAGATACCTTGAGGTCTCATATCTTTCTTTGATTTTTTTCATGTTACCTTTAAATTTCTTTCCTTATATTCATTATTTAAAAAAAAAAATCCTTTCACATAAAACCTTATACTTCCTGAACGTGCCCATCTCATCTGATCTCAGAAGCTAAGCAGGGTTAGGCCTGATTAGTACTTGGATGGGAGACTGCCTGGGAATAGGCTTAAATAAATAAAAAATAAATAAATAAATAAATAAATAACTTGCACTCAACTGTTCATAGCAGCTTTATTTCTAAAAGCCAAAAACTGAAAACAATTCAAATGTCCTTCAAAGGGTAAGTAGTTAAACAAACTGTAGTTTATTCATACCATAAAATACTACTTAGCAGTAACAAATGAACTTTTGTTTTGAGACAGAGTCTTGTTCTGTGGTTCAAGCTGGAGTCACTGCAACCTCCGACTCCTGGGTTCAAATGATTCTCCTGCCTCAGCCTCCCAAGTAGCTGGGACTACAGGCATGTACCATCACGCCTGGCTAATATTTGTATTTTTAGTAGAGACAAAGCTTCGCCATGTTAGTCAAGCTGGTCTCGAACTCCTGGGCTCAACAAATCCACCCGCCTTGGCCTCCCAAAGGGCTGGGATTACAGGTGTGAGCCACTGCACCTGGCCAAGTGACTAATACACACAACCTGAATATATCTCTAAAGAATTATGCTGAGTGAAAAAACAGACAACACAGATACAGCCACCTAATTTATTACTAGGGAATACTGCAGCCAATGAAAGGAAGTTATCTTCAATAAATGGTGCTGTGTCAACTGAATATACACAAAAAGTAAATAAATCTTGATCTCTACCTCATATCAACAAAAAAGATCTAATTTCTAATTACAGACCTCATGTGAGGGGTAAAACAATAAAACTTATGGGAGAAAACATATGAGAATATATTTACCACATTGGGGTAGCTGAGACTGCTTAATCATGACACATAAAGGATCAACTACATAGGATATATTGAAAAACTGGACTACATTAAAATTAAGAATTTCTGTTCCCCAATAGACATCATTAAGAGAATGAAAAGGCAAGCCGCCAAGTAAGAAAAGATATTTGTAATACATGTATTCAATAAAGGACTTATATCAAGAATACATAAAGAATGCCTACAAATCAACAGAAAAAAAGGACAAAAAGGTAAAATAGGCACCTCACAAAATAGGATATCCAATGGTGAAAAAAATGTATGAAAAGATTTTTAACTTTATTAGTCATCAGAGAAATTTAAGTTTATAATGCAACACCACTGAATTCACACCAAAATGGACAAAATGAGAAAGACAGATAATACTAAGTGTCAGAGAGAATTTGGAGTAATGGAACCCTCATAAAATGTTAACGGGTGTGAAAATTGAAAAAAAAACACTTTGTAAAACAGTATCTGATCAAGCAAAATAGGAATATCCCATGCTCTTGCAATGCCACACCAGCAGAAATGCAGAGCAGATTTTTAACACATCTCGCTGAGTACTTTATAAAACAAAAAGACAAAAACTATCAGTAGGGATAGAGAAGATCTAACCACATGATTTACTAATTTAACTTAATCAGCATGTACATAAAGCAATGCACCTATCAACAACAAAAAATACCTAGTCTTTCAAGTACACACAGACTATTTACCAAAGCTGGTTGTTTGCCAGGCCATAAAGCCTACCTTAACAAATGTTCACAGTTCCAGATAATACAGAATATCCTCTCTGTCCATAGTATAATTAACATAAAAATCAGTAACCAAAAGATAATTAGAAAATTCCTCATATTTTTATACAGAACTTATGTTTCAAAGAATAAATCACACTGCAAGTTAGAAAATATTCTTAATCAAATAGTAATGAAGATATGATATATCAAAACTTCAGGTACATAGCTAAAGCTGATTTAGAATAAATGTCTCAATATGCATTTACTGCAAATAATAACAAATTCTAAAAATGATCTAAGCTTCCAAGTCAACAAGTTTTTTAAATCAGTAAAGCAAACCCAAGAAAGTACAATAAAGAAAGTAATGAAGAGCAGAAATCAACAATATGGAAAACAGACATATAATAGGGAAGATTAACAAAGTCAAATATTGTTTCTTTGCAGAGACTAATGAAATTGGTGGGGCCCTGGTGAAATTGATGAAATAAGAGAGAAAGCAAACTGACCAATATTAGAGTAAAAAAGAGAACATCATACAAATTCTACACACATTAAAAAGATCATGATGAGCTACTATATATCCTTAATGAAAATTTTAAGGCCAGGCGCCGTGGCTCACGCCTGTAATCCAAGCACTTTGGGAGGCTGAGGCAGGTGAATCACATGAGATCAGGAGTTTGAGAACAGCCTGGCCAACATGTGAAACCCCATCTCTACTAAAAATACAAAATTAGCCAGGCGTGGTGGTTGCACCGGTAATCCCAGCTACTTGGGAGACTGAGGCAGGAAAATCGCTTCAACTGGGGAGGTAGAGGTTGCAGTGAGCCAAGATCATGCCATTATACTCCAGCCTGGGCAACAAGAGCAAAACTCTGACTCAAAAAGAAAAAATTAATGTTAGATAAAACAGAAAAATTTTAAGGAAAATACAGGTTATCAAAGTGATAGGTTTTTTTTAAAGAATGAAAGAAAACCTAAAAAATTTTATATCTATGGAGGAAATTGGATTCGTCATTTAAAATATTCTCACACAAAAAATTCCAGGTACAGATGGCTTCACCAGAAAATTCAACCAAACATTTATGAAAAAATAACACCAATACGACACAAGCATTTACAATAATGGAGAAAGAGGGCATACTTCTCAACTCATTTTATGAGACCAACATGACATTTGAGCAAAACTTAAAAAGAACATTACAAGAAAGAAAAAACCTCTCCCATCAACAGCGAGCAGAAACATTAAACTTAGCAAACAAATCAAGCAATATATCAAAAAGCTGATCCTTATTTCCAAATTAGGTTTATTCCAAAAATATAGGTTGGTTAAAAAGTAGAGGCTGGGCGCGGTGGCTTACACCTGTAATCCCAGCACTTTGGGAGGCTGAGGTGCATGAATCACGAGGTCAGGAGTTTGAGACAAGCCTGGCCAACATGGCAAAATGCCGTTCTACTAAAAATACAAAAAATTAGTGGGCGCCTGTAATTCCAGCTACTCGGGAGGCTGAGGCAGGAAAATCGCTTGAATCCAGGAGGCGGAGGTTGCAGTAAGCCAAGATAGCGCCACTGCACTCCAGCCCGGGAGACAGTTTGAGACTCTGTCTCAAAAAAAAAAATTAGACAAATAATCCATATACTCAACCACATTAATAGAAATAAATGAGAAAGTCATCTGATCAACTCAGTAAATCTCAACAAATTCAGAGAGTTTTTGCAAAAATTCAGCTATTCAAGATTAAAAACAAAAAACTCTTAGCAACCCAGGAATAAAAGAAACTTCTGTGATCTGCAAAAGGGTATCTATAAAAATTATTCAGTAAATATCTCAAATAAATGAGACAAGGGAGTCTACTGTCACCACTTCTTCCCATGTGTTATTGGAGATCCTAGCCAGTGCAATAATCAAGAAACGCAAGAAAAGAGAAATTAAAAGATTAAGGATTGGAAAGAAATAAGTCAGTATTCATATATGATTGTATATATTAAAAAGTCCCCCCAAAATCTACTATTACATTATTTGAAATATCAATTGACCTCAGCAAGGTTGCTGAATTCAAGATCAATATAAATTATATCGGCTGGGTACAGTGGCTCACACCTATAATTCGAGCACTTTGGGAGGCTGAGGTGGGTGGATTGCTTGTGCTCAAAAGTTCAAGGGCAGATTGGGAAACATGGGGAGACCCTGTCTCCACCCAAAATACAAAAATTAGACAGGCATGGTGGTATGCACCTGTAGTCCCAGCTATTTGGGAAGCTAAGATAGGAGGATCGCTTGAGCCCAGGAGGTTGAGGCTGCAGTAAGCCATGATCACACACTGTACTCCAGCCTGAGTGACAACAAGAGAACTTATCTCAAAAAGAAACAAACCAAGAAAAAACCACACACACACAATTTGTATTGTCCATTTTAGCATGGACTACCATGCTAAAATTTTTGTTACTCATGTCTATCATTCTATCATAAAACAATATCTTAACATCTTATTTACTTATCAATAGTTGTTTTCCTGCCATAAACAATTCTGAAACAACATCATGAATCTCCACTTCATCTGTAACAATGGGTCCAGTCTGCAGTATTCGCCTATTTGAATCAGAAAGAGCTTCCAAGACAGCCAGAAACCGGGAGGCAGTGCTATCAAACATCTCATCCAGTAGCCGCTCTGTGACAGTACGTGGCCATGAAAACTGAAATTAAAAAAAAAAAGTTCAGTCCATTTGTTAAAGCTATTATACTGTGGGTGCAGTGGTTCATGCCTGTAATCCCAACACTTTGGGAGGCCAAGGCAGAAGGATCACTTGACCTAAGGAGTTCGAGACCGCCTGGGCAACACAGTGAGACCCCCGTCTCAACAAAAAATTTAAAAATTGGCCAGGCATGTTGGAATGTGCTTGTAGTCCCAGCTACTTGGGAGGCTGAGGTGGGAGGATCATGGGAGCCCAGGGAGGTAGAGGCTGCAATGAGCAAAGATCACGCCACTGCACTCCAGCCTGGGCGACAGAGTGAGACCTTGTCTAGGGGGCAGGGGGAGGAAAAAAAGCTGCTAGAAGGCAAAGAAAAGTAAGGCATGCTTAATCAGTGCTAAAATAGACAGCAGTTGGTCTAACAATGAGATACCTGGTTTTATGGTTTCTACTTTTTGATGTAATGGCAGATTTCATTAGAGTTATATCATGCTGCCATTACATCAAAGACTTTGCTATTTCATCACATGCTAGTGTTTCCAAGGCAGCACTGAAAGGTTCTTATGGTTTGTTTATTAAGCAAGCATCAATCTCTATATGTTTTATGATATCTTTATTACAGCCTTAAGGAACTGATATTCAAACTTTGGTTGCCTAAGAATCACTCAGGGGTGCTTTGTAGATTCAAGACCAGATTTCCAGAGATTTTGTGTGTCGGGGTAGGACACTTAATAAGCACTGCAGGATATTCTTATGCAGAAGGTCCTCAAGTCAAAATATGAAACAACATTTAGTAGTATAAAGAACGAGGTTTGTGGTAATTAACTCTAAGAAAGAACTGATCAGCTTTATACTAACAGGCTAGTGACTGTTTAGAACCTGCTGTGAGTTCCCAGTCATTCTGCTTTGTACTGGCCCAAAATGATTGCACTTCCTGTAGATGCCTTCCTGCCACGCTTCATTCTTCTCTCCATCATATGACCTGTTCTCTGCATTTAGTTTGCCAATAAATAAGAACCATAGATCTAGTTGGCTTTTCTAGAATCCTTATCCAGCAGGAAGATAACCCCATTATTCCCTTGCTTTTATTTCTCTTCTTAGGGCAAAGTCAAAAAGGCAGAAAAACAACAGCAGGAATAAAGTTGCCTTGAACTACTTTCCCACAAACACTAGCTTCCTACTCATAAGCTTCTGTGCCTTTTCAACCCATAGTTCAACTGATATGTTAAAAACCTCAATAAAACTTGAATTTCATGCCCTGCCTTGTCTTTTCTTACAGAGGTAAGGGCTTTCCCTAAGATTTTTATGGTAGGTTAAAACGGAGCTTTTAAAAATACATATTGAAAAAGCATAATTAACTTTATAATAATTAGAAATATTCAAAATGAAATGGTAAAACCCAAGTGGATAAAAGAATGAAGTCACTTATAAAAACATCATAGAAAAACTAGCAAAAAGAATGGAGTATTTATCAGAGCTGTGAATAAAATATTAAGTAAAAGATTTTAAAATATAAATATTTAAAAGATCTATAAAAAAGAATTAAAGCTAAAGCAATAAGAAAACCAATGGATTGTCAAGTATGAAAAGCAAAATAATAATGTCTCTAAAAACAATCTCATTCAAGTATATATTAAAAATTAAAATCCCTAGTAGATAGATGGTCAAAGGCTGTGAAAAATAACTCACACAATGAATGAAATATAAAGCAGAAACACAAATATAAGGAAAAGCTGGCTCAAAGATACAAAGTTAAAATGGCAAGCCATCTTATGAAAACTGAATTAGAAAAAGAAAAAACATTAAGCAAATGATAACATCAAAATAATAACAGCTTGTGGTAAAATTGGTACTTGCAAATTGTCACCTTGAAAATAGGAATACTCATTTTGGAAATCAATTTGGCAATACATATCAAGAGAAATAAAGTGTTTATGTCCTTTGATTCCATAATCCTACACCTGGAATTTTATCCACAGGAAATAAAAGAAAAAAAAAATAAGCATGTCTGAAGATGTGGATGATGTCAATACCTATAATAGCAAAAAAAAAAAAAATTGAAAGAACTAAAATAATAACGACAAAATATTAGACAAATTATGACACATACACTGCATAGGGTATATTATATTTTATTTTAAAATGTCAGTATGAATGAGAATCTGAATGGTACAACCATACAGTCTGGTTTCATCTCTAAATACTATGGTCTCCATGACATCTACTCTAGGAGATGTGTTATGCTAATTTCCCAATATCACATGCCTATTCCTAGTCAAGCTCTATTTATCACTGACCCCCATTGAATTTTGTCTACTCTGGCTTCTAAGCTATGAGCATGCTCTGATCCTTCACTTGGAATGTTTTTCTCCCTGCCTAGCCAAATTCAGCCCATTATTCCAAAGCTGTTCAAAAAGCCACGTCTGCAATTTAGCATTTCCACATTCCACTATACTTGAAACCACAGTAGACATTCAATACATGGTTGTTGAATGAATAATAAACAATGATATAATAACAATAAATAATAAACAATGATAGCTAATATTTACAGAGGATCTACTTACTATCTGCCAGGAACACTCTGAGGGCTTTATTAAATGTAACTCATTTAATCCTCACCATTATCATTATTTCTTTCTTAATATTTATCACAAGCTATAACTATTTTATTTATTTATGATGAATTCTCTACTAGAATGTAATCTTCATCTATCTTGTTCACATGGCAGGTACTTAAAAAATATTTATTGAATAAATCCCTAAATAATCTATCATTAGGAGTCTGAATTCGTAGCCCTTTAAAAGAATCTTTTGAGAGTCAAAAGGATTTACTGTGAGTTAACAACTTACATACAAACCCAGAAATGTTTTAGAAAATCGGTTTAATGCATATTGAAATTAATTTATTTGGTAGAAACATAATAAAATTATTTCATACACAGAAAACAGGACATTCTGCAAAATATGCCAAGGTATTATAGGATGATGTTATAAAAAGAATGTGTTGACTAGTCTCTGAAATAACTAATCACTAAACAATTACAATTTTTTCTTAAAAAAAAAAAAAACCACCAGAACTTGTCATACAACAATTATCTTAAAGGAAATCAGATACAAATTGGTTTTTAATGTAATTTTATGTGGAATTTTAAATATTTTTCTTTGAAAATGTATTTTGTTTTGCTACCAAGATAACTGTAAGTCCTAAAAATATTCTAAGTAACAATAATCTTGCACCTTTGGGTATCTAAATTTGGTTGCTCAGAGAAGAAATCCTGGTGAGGAAAAAAACATTGTTCCCTGCTCTCTTACAAAGACTACAGCATCACTACTTAATGATACCAGATGCAGACAGCTTAAAAGCTTACCCAAGGAATTGCCTATAACTTAATTAATATACTTGCCAATCAATATACTCTTGGTTAGTAAGGGCTATAGCTTAAAGGGGATGCATAAAATGTACCTGTGGGCTTAGTAGTCAATATTGTCACACCAAGTAGTAACAGAAAGTTACTATGTCTAAAAACTATTTGTATTTATATATAATCATTCATTTAAAAGAAAGAAAAAGGATTACTCCTCTATGTATTAAGAAGAAATGAGGGCCGGGCACGGTGGCTCACACCTGTAATCCCAGCACTTTGGGAGGCCAAGGAGGGTGGATCTCCTGAGGTCAGGAGTTTGAGACCCACCTGGCCAACATAGTGAAACCCCGTCTCTACTAAAAATACAAAAATTAGCCAGGCATGGTGGCACATGCCTGTAATCTCAGCTACTTAGGAGGCTGAGGCAGGAGAATCCCTTGAACCCGGGAGGCGGAGGTTGCAGTGAGCCGAGATCGCGCCACTGCACTCAAGCCTGGGAGACAGAGTGAGACTGTCTAAAAAAAAAAAAAGAAACACAAGAAGAAATGAGGAAAGAGAGTAGCAGTGATTGGGGTAGCGGCCAAGCACTGGACTTAGAGATTCAGGTGCTGGTGCTGGTTCTGCCCAAAGCTGCCTTTGTAACCTTTAGCCAGTCATTTAACTACTGCAGGCTTTATTTTCCCGTCTGTAATATAAAAGGACTGAACCGGGTGATTTCCCAAATCCTTTCCAGGTTCTGAGATTTTATCTACCTCTTCTGTAAGAAACCGCTCATCTCCTTCCCCCAGCTTCATTTTCAGTCTCCACAGGGAAGCTCACAGAAGAGGGTGTAGATCTATCTAGAACAGTCAGAGAGAGCTTCAAAACGGTTTAGAACTGGGCCCTGGGGGATACTGAGAATCAGGAAGGCAAAGGGAAGAAGAAGGAAAAAAAAAAGACAAGGGGAAGAAAAAGGGCAGAGGGCCCCACAGGCATAACTTTGCCTACTCCCTGCCCTGTGATAATCTTTACTACTGCTTGCCAAATATGCTTGTGGTTGGGAGGGGCTGTGTGACTGGTGATGACATGTGAAAAGAAGAGATTCGCGTCACTTCCATGCTGAGGATCACTGCCCAGGCAAGGTCTCCAGAGCTATCCCCTCTGGCCAAATAACCAGCAGTTTTTGAAATGAAGGCTGCTCTTCAGCCTGGCCCCAAGCAGCTTTTGTCTGGCCCCAAGCAGCTTTTGTAAGGCAGAACCTCTGATAACATAACATAGGACTCCAGTGGGCAATAAATTGTTTTAAGCCACCTGAGGTATAGGGGTTGTTTGTTGCTACTGGATAACCTAGTTTGTGAACACTCCCAAGGGTGAAACCTAAGGCTGTTGAGAAAAGGTGCCTCCATCTTCTCTGCAGCCTTGAAGCCTGCTCGCCTGCTCAGCTAACCCTAAGCGGTCAAAGACAAAGGCATGTGCAGAACCACTCAGAGGCCTATTCATTTGCAAGAGCCAGTTCATTGAAACCTTTCACAGGCTCCTCTTCAGCCTCTTGTCCTTTAGGGTTGCAAAAGTGGGATTGTGCTAAGACACAAAAGCTTTGAGAAAGAGTTGAAGTGAGGCTATGTGCAAACTGGAAAAACATTCTTCTCTCTATTTACCCATTGGTGCAGAGAATCGGGAGCAGAATTTAATAATGAGTGACTAGGCTTGAAAGATACAAAAGCATTAATACAAATACACTACAAAAAGACTCTTAAAGAGAGAAGACACGTTTAGACTTACAGTTTGTACTTCCTTTAGGTTAATTCTTATCTTGGGTCTAAAGAGAGCTTTGTTTTTTCTTCTAGATTCAAAGACTCCTCTTTTGAAGATCATCACTGCCATCTGCCACAAAAAGAAGAATTATACATGAAGTAACAGTGAGATGCACTTCCCAACTACTAATATTAAGTATTTAATCAGCTGTAGAGTGTGGTAAATTTCTTTTATGAAATTTTTATACCTTTATTGTGGCCTCTCTAAAATATCTTCTCAATTCTTCCTGGGATTTTGAGGAACTCATTAATTCCAGTTGCCTTAACTCATCAATTTTACCCAAAGCACGCCGAGCAAATGCCTACATGCAATTAAAATAAATTTAATTCATAAGTCAGAATATAGTGATTAAAACGTATAAAGACCATATGTTTTGTTCTCTTAGGCATTTGATTTAATCTGTGAATTAAGCTCTAAGGTTAATGCTGACTCCTTTTATCCAGTCTATCATTTTCTTTAAGAACCATTAAACAAACTCTCAAATTGTGAGATAAGGTAACCTTATGAATTATGAATTTTTCTTTTTGAGACAGAGTCTCGCTTTGTTGCCCAGGCTGGAGTGCAGTGGCATGATCTCGGCTCACAGCAACCTCTGCCTCCCAGACTCAAGTGATTCTTTTGCCTCAGCCTCCCCAGTAGCTGGGACTACAGGTACACGCCACCACGCCCAGCTAGTTTTTGTTTTTTTGTGTTTTTAGTAGAGACGGGGTTTCACCATATTGGCCAGGCTGGTCTCGAACTCCTGATCTCATGATCCACCCACCTTGGCCTCCCAAAGTGCTGGGATTACAGGTGCAAGCCACCATGCCCAGCCTAAAAAGGAAAGCTGAAATATGACTTAAACAGTAGCTCCCCATACAGATGATCACTTCTTGACTTTGCATGTCCTTACGTGCACACACACACACGCCTCCCACACACACACACATCCTCAGGTGCTCTTCTCAATTCCTAACCTTCCTATCATGACATGCTGTATTATCTACTTAAGTTGACATTGACCACCAAACTGTGACTTCCTGAAAGGATCTTACTCATTTTCGTGTCTCCAATACCCAGCACTCTGTATTTAATAAACATCTGAAGGAAGGAAGGAAGAAGGGAGGCTTTTTTATTTAATCATATCACCATTATTATAATCCTCTAGAGATAACAAAAGAGTTCAAAGGAGTTATTAAGAGCTCAATAACGGCCAGGTGCGGTGGCTCACGCCTATAATCCTAGTACTTTGGGAGGCAGAGGTGGGTGGATCACCTGAGGTCAGGAGTTCAAGACCAGCCTGGCCATCATGGTGAAACCCCATCTTTAAAAACAAAACAAAATAACAAAAAAAAAAAACATGTTATACTTTTACTTATTACATTAACTTTTAAATATTTTACAGGATATCAGAGGGTGACTGGTCAGAGTAGGTATGCATGTGTCCATTTGACCAAGCCAGAAATAAAGCCAATTTTCCTGTGTGGAA
>CAUYLG010038637.1:0-27242 GCA_963573385.1 Cacajao melanocephalus
TAGAGAAATGCAAATTAAAACCACATTGAGATACCATCTCATGCCAGTTAGAATGGCAATCATTAAAAATCTGGAGACAACAGATGTTGGAGAGGATGTGGAGAAATAGGAACACTTTTACACTGTTGGTGGGAGTGTAAACTAGTTCAACCATTGTGGAAGACAGTGTGGCGATTCCTCAAGGACCTAGAAATAGAAATTCTATTTGACCTAGCAATCCCATTACTGGGTATATACCCAAAGGATTATAAATCATTCTATTATAAAGACACATGCACACGTATGTTCATAGCGGCACTGTTTACAATAGCAAAGACCTGGAACCAACCCAAATGCACATCGATAATAGACTGGACAAGGAAAATGCAGCACATAAACACCATGGAATACTATGCAGCCATTTAAAAATGATGAGTTTCTATCCTTTGTAGGGACATGGATGAATCTGGAAACCATCATTCTCAGCAAACTGACACAAGAACAGAAAATCAAATACTGCATGTTCTCACTCATAGGCGGGTGATGAACAATGAGAACACATGGACACAGGGAGGGGAGCATCACACTGGGGATCTGTTGGGTGGGCCCAAGGGAGGAACAGTGATGGGGTGGGGAGGTCGGGGAGGGATAACATGGGGAGAAATGCCAGCTGTAGGTGACGGGGGTATGGAGGCAGCAAACCACATTGCCATGTGTGTACCTATGCAACAATCCTACATGATCTGCACATGTACCCTAAAACCTAAAGTACAATTTAAAAAATAAAATAAATATAAAAAAGAAAAGAAAAAACCCCAATTAGCAAAGATAGAAAATATACAACGCTTCTAGAATTCAAAGGAAATGGTAAATTGAAACAGGAAATTACATTTTTAAAACCTCAGGTACATAGAGTTGGTCATATACCTTAGTTGTGGCATGCTGTCTCATTAATTTGTGCAAGACTCATTTTCTCATTTATTTTTACCTGTGTTCATCTGCTCCACTCCCCTAACCTTCCTCATCATAGACACTTACTCTAATGTGTGCCAATGTACATGTTCTTGGACAGCTATCTGCATCAGCTTCCTGTGGCTGCTGTAACAAATGTTCTCAAACTTCGTGATTTAAAGCCATAGAAATTTATTTTCTCATAGCTCTGGAAGGCAGAAGTCTCAAAATCAAGGTGTTGACAGGGTCATACAACCTCCAGAGGCTCTACGGGAGATTCCATTCCTTGCCTCTTTCGGCTTCTGGTGTTTCCATGTGTTTCTTGGCTTGTGGCTTACAAAGAATACAGTTTATAAGTTTATCTGTGCCATAAAGCTAATCTTAGCCAAAAGTCTGCTTTCTGTATGCATTTGTATATTTGCTGTGTACATTCAATCCATAAATCACTCCAATCTCTGTCTTCACACAGTCCTCTCCCGCTATTGTGTGTCTCTTATAAGAACATTTGTCATTGGATTTTAAAGTCAGCCTAGATAATCCAGGACCATCTCATCTTGAGATTCTTACTTAATTGCATCTGCAAGGACCCCTTTTACCCAAAAAATCACATTCACAAATTTGGGAATGTGGATATATCTGTTGGGGATGTGGACATACCATTCAACCCACTGCACTATTCTTAAAAGCCATGTAGTGATTTTTGTGTTTGTGTGTTATTTTTCTTAATAAATTGTGCTAAAACTCTCATTCTTCATTCTACTTCTCATTACAGATGCTCCTAGACTTATGATGGGACTACATCCTGATAAACCTGTTATTGTTGAAACTACTGTGAGTTGAAAATGCATTTAATATACTAACCTACTGAACATCACAATGTAGCCGAGAACACTTACATTAGCCCACAGTTGGGCAAAATCATCTATCACATTATGTAACAAAGTGTTGAACAGCTCATATACTTTACTGAATACTGTACTGAAAGCAAAAAACACAATGATTGTATGAGTACTGGAAGTATGATTTCTACTAAATGTATATCAATTTCCAATCATCACAAAGTCAAAACATGTAAGTCGAAATATCGTATGCTGGGGATCATCTGTATTTCACTTATCACTATGTTTCTGTCTATCCATAATATTCCTATATACCTGGTGTATATTCCATAGTATGTACCCCATCAAATTTTGTTTGGTTGACTTCCTAGTGATAGACACCTAATTTCTCATCTACCTGTCTGTTACCACATAGAAAGCAACAGGGGACATAATTGATTATGGCCTTTTATGGATATGTTGCAGGCGTTTCTCTGGTATATATTCTCAGGAGTTGGTTGGATGGATCATACAGGTTATAAACACATCCTTGGTTTCTCTAGGTATTGCTAGATTGTACCTGTACCAGATAACTCGCACATGCATGAGTGTTCCTTTTTTTCCTCAATTCTTGCCAACACCTGGAATTATTCAGTTGTATAATATTTGCTCTTTTGATGTCTATGAAGTGGTATCTTACAGTTGCTCTAGTTAGTCATGTTGGTATTGGTCAGATTGGTACTGTCAATTTTTGTTGTAGATTATAATGGGTGTGCCTTTCTTGTCTTCTCTCTTTGTTCCCCTTATTTGGACAGGAATTAACTTTTCTAGTTTTTTTACACACCCTTAGCTCTGAGGCCAGATATTTGTCTGTTGGCCCTTAGCCCCATATTCACTCTCCTATATTCTCCTCTGGAAGACAGGCGAGCAGGAAGCCACACTCCCTGACTTCCTTGACAGCTAAAGTTAAATCTGGTTCTGCCAATCTGGGGGAACTGCACCTGACCAGCAAGTAGAAACAAGGTCAGGCCATTGTTTCTGACCGTGCCTCAGCCGCAGCAGCAGAAGTAGGTGGCTCCTGCTCTGTGGCAGCCCTGTGGTTTCAGTGGCGCTGGTGGACAATGGCTCCATGGTCCCAGCAGTGACCCCAGTGAGGGTGAACTCGTAAACTCCATCCCAGGTATGGTAGCAACTCCCTGAGCTCTGGTAGAACACTTTCCTCAGAGTTTGAAAAGCGGTATGGAGAAATGAGACCAAGCCCTCTAGGCCATTTCAAACTTCACCTCCACTATGATACACAGCTGCAAACAACCCCAGCCAGGTGCCTCTGCCCTCCAAGAACCCCCTTTTCCTCCACCTGGGGTACGGCTCTGCTTAGAGAGCTACATCTCTCACTTAAAATCTCCTGGCCTACGGGTGGAGGCAGTGAGAAGAGGGAGGAGAGAATTCTCAGGAGCCAGACCTTCTACTCAGCCTCATTAGTCATTTCCCAACAGCTAGGTTCCCACAGAATCTCCCTAAGGCCAGGCACTTGCCACTGCTTTCCAGCTCCCATGGAATCTATAGGGTAGGCAGTGACTACCCTCCTACTTACTCTCTTTCAATTTATCCCAATACCACTTTTGTCATGTCACTTCCTTGCTTAAACACCTTCCATGGGTCTCCTTATCTACATTTTCTTTAAAAAATGTCCAGCATACAAGGTCTTCTCCAATTTGCCCCTTTTTTTCCCTCAATATCTTTTTCTATTTGGCATCCTCAAATTTACCTTGCTGTTCTATCTTTAGTTTTAGATAGGACTAAACCTATCTAAACCTCCACCTCCCAGGTTTAAGTGATTCTCCTGCCTCAGCCTCCTGAGTAGCTGAGATTACAGGTGTGCACCAACATGTCCAACTAATTTTTGTATTTTTAGTAGAGACAGGGTTTCACCATGTTGGTTAGGCTGATCTCGAACTCCTGACCTCATGATCTGCCTGCCTTGGCCTCCCAAAGTGCTGGGATTACAGGTGTGAGCCACCGCACTCAGCCAGCCAGTGGTATTTTTTTAAATGGCAAAATAATTGTTCTTGGCTCAGTGAAAGAAAAAAGTATCTTTCATGTGCAAAAAGGGGGCACAATTTACCATCACTAGGACATGTGTTAAGCATTTTCACAATGTCGGAGAAAGGTTTGCAATAGAGAGTGAGCCAGACTCATTTATTTGATCTCTTTTCAGATCAAGGTTTCACATTTTCAAGATGTCTTCGTGGTGTGCGGCTAAGGAACAGGCTTAGGAAGTTGACCTCATGATGTTGACCAGATGAGCAGTATTTCAACAAACAGGAGCTAGCCTGTGGTAAACACGAAGGCACTAAAGGATGATGTAACCTGTCTAAGTACTCCAATCTACTACCTTGAGTTTTGGCCTCAGGACCAATGTAGCAATTTGCAATTATGATCCCCTATCCTCAAATATGAAAATGTGTCAGTTCAATGGGAAGTAAAGTGGGCTTTTAAATAAAGAGGGCTAGATAAACTTGTGCATCACAAACAAAACACATGCCTGCTTCCAAACGGAGAAGTAATCAAAAATGTCCAGGCAATTGGACTAGCTTTCTTTTCATGTTTCCACCATTTGTCTTTAGAACCTGAGTCATTTCTATGTCAGCTTGCCCAAGTGGCCTGGAGAACATAAGGGTTGCCAGCCAGGACTCCAGCTTTAAAGGTCTGTTTATGTCTGCATGACTAACAGTGCTTAAGCATACTCAGGAGGAAATACCAAGCTAACAAAGAAGACCACGAATCCACAAAATTTTAATTTCTAGTTTTGGGAGAAATTAACCTCCACATTCATGTTTTTGTATTACGAATTTTCACGACAGCTTTAAAGTTTGCCATGGTATTTATGGTAATTTCATTATAAACCATACTTTCATCTTTTAATTTCTTTCCTATTTATAATTATACAGCTATAATTAAAAGGTATTACAATGACACACTATCCTCGCTAAAAGCCTGGCCTTTCAGACTTACTATATTCAAGATATTTCTCTAGCTTTATTTCTTTTCTCTCATTTTGGAAGAAAGGGAGGGGAGGGAAGGAAGGCAGTGGAGACTTTGGTCATTATAACCTCAAATCTTTTCATCAACTTCTCTTTGTTTCTTCAAAAAAAATTAGGATTTTCCCAAACAGTCCCCCGACTAAATGAAATGTTTTGATGTAATAGTTTCCATGTAAGCTTCTCACCACATCTGAAGTGATGCTCATTCAGACTCACTAAGAGCATGCAAAAGACTTCAAGGACGGCTGAGACCTGGATTAAATTCTGTCTTCCAAGGCCAGTGACAGCAACCTCTGTCCCCATGGCTCAAAGGGTCCCAGAAGCTGAACATCAAGCCTGAGGCACCTCTTACCTTTATCTTTCAGAACATAGAAGGTACTTGTGTATAAAGACTTTCCTCCATTCCAATGACTTATCACTCACAAGTCCAAGAAAATAATTTGGAGGCAGGGAAACTGGGCATCTAAGGCCAAGCCTCAGCTGAAAAGAGTGCAGCAAACCGATCATTAATCACTCCTTCAAAGAAAGTTGAAACTGCAGCCAAGCAGAGTCATTGTCCTCAAGGAGGTCATACCCAAGCTAGAAGGATGCACATCTACTCTTTGTTGCCACACTACTATTCATCTTTCCATTAGAGAACTGATGCTCTCCCAGCCATGTCACCTAGTGGAACTATCCATCACTGAATGCCACCCACTTTCAAGCTGAACACGTGGAGCCAGACCAACGAAATTACTTCAGGTAAAAGAGCCCTGGGGCAATCAGCCACTGTTTTTATAATTGCTGCTATGAACATTGCCTCACATTGGGCCTAGATTAGCAGACTCCCTCTTCTCTCACTAAAGATTCTTCTTGGGATCCTCTGGGATCTTTTCTTGCTTGTGACCTTCATTGAGATCATCTCAATCCACTAGAAGGTTGACTATCAGAAAAGTAGTGATGAAGATTTTGATCCCATTCCTCATGAAAGGTCTCTCTCCACAACAGTCTTCTGTCAAATCACAAGGAAAGGTCCTACTTCCCTGAAGCACTTCTTCTAGGGCAAGAGGTTACAAGTTTCCTTAGATTCAGAGTGGTTTCTCACAGAAGTAACAAAATCTCAAAATGATTTGCTGTCTGCCCCTAGACCAGTGCTTTGCTGCGTTAGCTCCACATTGGAATCACCTGGTGTTATGAACTGAATTGTGTCCTCCTGAAATTCATATGTTGAAGCCCTAACACCCAGTGTGACTGCATTTGGAAATAATGCCTTTAAAGAGGTAATTAAGGTTAAATGAGGTCATAAGGGAGGGACCCTGATCCAACAGAACTAGAGTCCTTTTGAGAAGAGGAAGAGACATCAGAACTCTCTCTCTCCATGCACACGGAGGAAAGACCATGTGAGAACACAGCACACAGATGGCCTCCTGCAAGCTAAGAAAAAGGGCCTCACCAGAAACCAACCCTGCCAGCACGTTAGTCTTGGGCTTTTATCCTCCAGAACTGTGAGAAAATAAGTTTCTGTTGGTTAAGTCACACAGTGGTATTTTGTTATTACAATCCAAGCAGACTAATACACCTGGAGAGGTCTTGAAAACTCAATGCCCAGGCCATGCCCAATACCAATTAAATCAGAACATCTGGGGGTCAGATCCAATCATCAAAATGTTTTAAATCTTCCAAGATAATCCCAATGTGCAGCCATATTTTATACAAAGAGGCTACTATTAACTTTGAAATAGTAAATTTTCTTTCTGTTTCCATTTTACTTGATATTCCCTATCATACAATAAGGATATTATACATGTTCATCTGTACTGCATGTATTTGTCTCAATTTCCTGTTTGCTTTTATGACTTTGCCATATACATATATATAGGTATGTATATAGATGTATGCACACATACATGAATATGAATACGAATATATAAATATATGAATGTGTGTTTATATGCCTCATATACATATATGAATATATAATACAAACGTGTGTACATACACATACAAAAATCCATATACCTCCTTTAGTTTTCTTTTAATAGTGGGAATTGTGAGCAGAATTGCAACTCAACAGAGCTAACAGCAGCAGGTATTCTGAGTGACCCCTTGATACTATAACTCTTACATCTAGAAAGATACTATAGGTTCACTCACAGAAGCTCTGGTTCGTTTATGTGCTTAGTGTTGACTTTGTGTTATACTAGATGCTAGGGACTCAGTAGTGAATAAAAATACACCTAGTCCCCGCACTGATGAAATCTAGGAAAACACCAGTAATTATTTCCATGCACAGCAAGATCTGTGCTCTGGAGAAAAGGACATGGTCTCCAAGAACGTGCAACCAGGCACGTTAACAGCCTCTGGAGTCATGGCATGCTTCTCTGAGGGCACCATGGGCATCCCTTCCTAATGTGGGGTTTTTTTAATTAAGAACATTTTCTTCACTACAAAGCCGTTTAGAGCTCACCATGTGGAGGGAGCCTGGACTAACTCTAGGCTCAAAGATAGACTTCCATCCTGTGTGCTTGTGGTGCAGCGTTTAGCACCATGACTCACTTTAGAACAGGCCTGATCACCATCACACCTTAAATATGCATTCCCCACTGGTCTCTAAGGAACTCATCTGTGTCTTGGTCAACCACAGAGCCATTCACTTTTAAATTATCTATGGAGAGCCATGAAACAGAATCACTCCAACCTGATAATTTTCTGTTTGTTTCCCAGAATTCTAGGATTCTAAGAATTCCAGGATTGTTTTTTGTCTTTATTTTTTAAAAAGCATATACACTAGAGAGAATCTAATGATGTATAAAGAAAATTGTCAAACCTTTGTGCACCTTGAGAGTCAGATCCTCTTTCAACTTTAACATTACTTGATAGCCTACTGTGAAGTAAACACTGTTCTGTGTGCTGAGAACTGAGATCTAAAACCTTTTAAGACTTCTGCTGTTCCTGTCTATAGCAAGGAGCACATTTCCTTCACTGCTTAATCCCTATCCCCAGCCATTCCTGAAGCCCCCATGAGGACTGGCATCCATTAGACACTTAGTAATGCTGTGTAATGAATGAAAGCCACTAGGGTACCTGGGTTCCCAGATGTCCTTAAATGGGTGTCCTCAAATAGGGTTTAGGTCAGGAACAAGTTGCCATAGGGCTCAGGACCTTGGGATTCTTTGGTGACTGGTGGCGATGTGTGTAAATGTGACCACTTCTATTTACTCCATAGAAATATTTAAGTGCCCAAACCAATAGATTGTTCACCAGCAGACACTGACATCTCCTGGTCTAGTCATAGCCGAACTCAGAGCTCCTCATATTTCCTAGTAATTTCCAGTGGACTTTACACCTGCCCTCAAAGATTTTCTTTGAGGAGTTATGATTTCATAATCTGACACACCAAAGGCTGTGAACAAGATTATATAATGATGCCCCATATCCAACAAGGAGTGATGAGACCATGACTATTGGCAAATATGCACGAGATTTTCACCCAAATCATCACAGAGAAATATTGTAGAAATTGTACCGTTTTACACACACACACACACACACACACACACACACACACACACACACCCCAAGGGCTTTGGTTTGTCTCCCAAGCCTCATGGAGACAAACTAGCTGAAACTTTACTTTTAAGGCATGGGATTCTCATGCTACCCTAAATAACTGACAGGGACTTGGATGTAAAGCAACAGTCAAACTGAAATGATAGCTTTCTATTGACTCAGTTCACCCCCAAATCACTCAAGTATCTTTTAAAACTATAGTGCTGAATTGACACAGAAAACAACTGCAAATATGATGGCTGATGGTCTCACCTTGGTGGTCATGGCTATTCCTCACCAAATCAGGGGAATTCCCCAATTTTCTCATCTAGTTACTGTTCAGTTTGTACTTCTCGGATATGCATGATTTCCAGTGTTTCCTTCTTTTCTTTCCTCTTTCTCTTTTTAAAGTTCTTTCTTTTCTAGAATTTAGTAAATTTCATTCTCTTTCCTTTAAAAAGTTTTTTTTTAATCCAAAATGGATTTTTTTTCCTAAGGTGGCAAACCAGAGGCTGTATTAGCATGCCTCTCCCACTTGGAAGGACAGAATAGTGTGTAGAGTTTCATGCTGTGAATTTTTTTTCCTGAGAACCAATGCAGGAACTTAACAGGAAAACCTAAAGAATCCACAGGTTCTTTGAAGGAAGTGGCAGACTGCAGCCTGTTCCATGAGACAAGTGAAAAACTGTAAGTCTTCAGAGTGTGACAGGGAGCAAGTCTGCCTCTAGAGTACATGTCCCTACCAAAGATTTTGAAATTTTAGACCATGTGAGAAGGCCTTAACCCTACCTGAACTGGAGTGGATTTAGAGAGCGACATGAACTATAAAAGTGGAAGCAGCAGCAGAAAGTGCCTTGCAGGCATTACCAGTCTCCAGCATAAACCAAGGGAAGCCATTCCTGACTATATCTTTTAGGGGCTATTGGGGAAGTCCAACAAGCTCAAGGAGAGGTCACAGGGTGAAAGAAGTTCCCAATTAAATTTTGTGGTTATGATCTCAAGTGGGGAGGAACTCCTTTGACCAGAACTGTGGCAGGGGGTGAGGGGATGTGGCAGGGAGCAGGAAGTGCACTGCAGACACAAGTGAGCACAGGAGCTGGGCACTGGCCTTGTGGGCAGGTGGGCGGGGGAAGTGTGGCCTGAAAGCTGAGTTTGCTATCTCTGTGGGGAAGCTTATAGCCTGGGGCAGGTCTCAGTTTTGTATGCAGACTGCCTGAATCTAAACCTGCTGCTATTAACGGAGTACTGTGGGAGTTAGATCAGCCTTACCAACTCTGTGGGAGCTGGGTGAGGCTTATTGCCACTGGCCACTCCCCACTCCCTTTGCAAACTCTTCTGCACAGCAGAGGCTGTTATAGTTTCCTCTGAAACATTACCCCTTTATCCTGAAATCAACCTCAAAACCCTCAAAGGAACAGCTCCTCTGAAGGAGAATCAGAGCTCAGACCCATCTAACCCTGCCCCTACCTGGTTGTACCCCTCCACCTGCCCTGTGAGCTTAACACAAAGGACATAAATGTTCAGGAGTTTTATAGCCCTGAACATCGCATGAGAAATCAGAATACTTCCCCCAGAAAACTTAGGGCAAACTCAAATCCCACTGCTACTACTACAGCTGGTGCTCTTCTGCAAGTGCCACCTCCTGGCTGGACGCCAAGTGACACCCAGGAAGTAGAAATCAACTCTGTGACCTCAGTTATTACCACTGCATATGACACCCTGGCTAGCCAGAGGGCCTAAGTCTGTCCACGTGACAAGTTCACTAAAATTATAACCAGCATACAAGAAAGCCAGCATATTTAGCCTATCTACAATCAAGGAATCTCACAGAGTCTGCATCACTTCCCTGTCACCTCCACCAGAGCTTGTGCTAGTATCCACTGCTGGGAGACCTGAAGTCAGGTCACATCACTAGTTCACCTGCAGATATTCGCCAGCACTAGAGTCAGTATAGCCCAGAGTCAGTAGCCCCACTGGTTGGCTAGACCTAGAAGAACAATAGCAATCACTGTAGTCTGGCTCTCACAAAGTCCCATTCCTAGGGGAATAGGGAGAGCACCACATCAAGGGAATACCCCATGGGACAAAAAAAAATGTGAACAGCAGACCTTGAGTCCCAGATCTTTCTGCTAGTGAAGAGTTTCTTACAGCAGAGACCCAATTGCTGTGCTAAGTGCAGTAGGAAAAGTCTACACTTCTACCCCAATAGGAAGGTAGCCTCTGTGATCATGATGGGTCTTAGAGAAGGGGTCCTTGTCCCCCCAGTACACTACTGCAGACACAGCTGGGGCTTCTCACATAGGAATGCAGAATGGATGTACCTATAGATGGCCTTCCTAGAACAATTCAGATGACCACATCTCCACAAGAGAAGTACTCCCCAGATTCAGGTTTGCATGAAAGGCAGAGTCACAACTCTTCTCCACTTGGAACATAAACATTTCTACAGATGAAAAGAGGAACTTGTCTGATCTTAATAGCTGGAATACTGGGATAGGAGTGAGGTTGGAAAGTAGATAGCTTTCCTGCTGGCCTGGCATGGGGGATGAGGTAGCTCCCACTCTTCACTCTGATAAAACCTCAGCACATCAAAGGCACATCAAATTGAAAACTCCCCTGGCCAACTTCATTAAGACTGGAACCTCTTTCCACCGCTGAGTATTACATCTACCCCCCTGCTTTAGCTATAACTAGTGCCTACGCAGGGATATCTCTCCACCTTGCCTGAAGCCTGAATCATCAATTCACAAAATAAAATACTGGAGGAAAATTAAACAAATAAAAGAGGTGTACAACATGGGAAAATATAGTAAGTTTCAAGAGTTCCTTGCCATTCCAACACGGGGAGATAGTAAATTTGCCCACAAACCAAGTACATAACTACTATAACCAGCATCTGGGAAAGCCAGAGCACAAAGACTCTCTATAACTATGGAACTTATACAGAGAGAGTCTTCACCCCTAAAAGAATCAAGAATCAAGCTAGGCCATAATAAACTATAAATATTAAAGTCATATCCTTAAGGGGGAAAAAAAGAAATTTAAGAACAATTCAAGAACAATTTTCCAAGAAATAGTCTACCCAAATGAGAAGGAACCAGAAAAGTAATTCTGATAATATAACAAAACAGGATTTCATTATACCCCTAAAAGATCACACTAGCTCCCCAGCAATGGATGCAAACCAAGATGAAATCTTTAAATACCAGATAAGGAATTCAGAAGGTTGGTTAGTAAGCTACTCAAGGAGATACCAGAGGAAGGTGAAAACCAACATAAAGAAATGAAAAAAAAAATGCTGGATATGAATGAAAATTTTTCCAAAGAGATAGCTATCATAAAATAAAAAACAATCAGAACTTCTGGAAATGAAAGATACACTTAGGGAAATATAAAATGCAGTGGAAAGTTTCAACAACAGACTAGAATAAGTAGAACAAAGAATTATAGAGCTCAAAGACAAGGCTTTCTAATTAACCCGATCAGATAAAGATAATGAAGAGAGAATCCAAAGAAATGAACAAAGTCTCCAAGAATATGGGATTCTGTAAAATGACCAAACCTAAGAATAGCTGGTGTTCCAGAGGGAGAAGAAAAGTCTAAAAGTTCAGAAAACTTATTTGAGGAAATAATTGAAGAAAACTTCTCCTGGCCTTGCTAGATATCCAAATATGAGGAAGCTCAAAGAACACCTGGGAAATTCATTGCAAAAAACAATCACCAAGGCACATAGTCATCAGGCTATCTAAAGTCAACATGAAAGAAAGAATTTTAAGAGCTGTGAGACAAAAGCATCAAGTCGCCTACAAAGAAAATCCTATCAAACTAACAGCAGATTTTTCAGCAGAAACCTTCCAAGTCAGAAAAGATTGGGGGTCCTATCTTTAGCCTCCTTAAACAAAATAATTGTCAGTCATGAATTTTGTATTCATCAAAACTAAGCTTCAGAAATGAAGGAAAGATAAAAGTCTTTTTCAAACAAACAAATGCTGAAGGAATTTGCCACTACCAAACAGGCACTATAAGAAATGCTAAAAGAAGTTCTAAATCTTGAAACAACAGCTTGATAAGCACCAAAATAGAACCTCCTTAAAGTATAAATCTCACATAAAACAGTAACACAGTGAAAAAAAATAAGGTATTGAGGCAACAACTAGCATGATGAATAGAATAGTACCTCCCATCTCAATACCAGCATTGAATTTAAATAACCTAAATGCTTCACTTAAAACATACAGAATGGCAGAATGGTTAAAAAAAAAAAATTCACCAACCAAGTATCTGCTGTCTTCAAGAGACTCAACACATAACGACTCACATAAACTTAAGGTAAAGGGGTGGAAATAGATATTCCACACAAATGGAAACCAAAAACAAGCAGGAGTAGCTATTCTTGAATCAGACAAAACAGACTTTAAGAAAACAAGAGTATAAAAAGACAAAGAAAAACATTATATCATGATAAAAGAATTAGTTCAACAGGAAAATATCACAGTCCTAAATATACATACACCTGACACTGGAGTTCCCAGATTTACAAAACAATTATGACTAGACCTAAGAAATGAGACAGACTACAACACAATAATAGTGGGGGACTTCAATACTCCACTGACAGCACTAGACAGGTCAAGACAGAAAGTCAACAAAGAAACAATGGACTTAAACTATACAATAGAATGAATGGACTTAACATATATTACAGAACATTCTTCCCAACAACTGCAGAATATACATTCTCATGTGCTTCTCATCAGCACATGGAACATTCTTCAAGATAGAACATGTGATAGGCCACAAAACAAGTCTCAATAAATTTAAGAATATCAAAATTATATCAAGTATCTTCTCAGATACAACAGTGGAATAAAACTGGAAATCAACTCCAAAAGGAACCCTCACAATTATAAAAATACATGTAAATTAAATAATCTGCTCTTGAATTATTTTGAGGTCAACAATGAAATCAAGATGGAAATTTTAAAATTCTTTGAAATGAATAATACTGATACAACTTACCAAAACCTCTGACATACAGCAAAAGCAGTGCTAAGAGGAAAGTTCATGTTGTTAAATGCCTATATCAAAAAGTCTGAAAGAGCACAAATTGGCAACCTAATGTCACATCTCAAGGAACTAGAGAAACAGGAACAAACTAAACCCAAACCTAGCAGAAGAAAAGAAAGAACAAAGATCAGAACAAAACTAAATGAAATTGAAACAAGCCAAAAAAAAAGATATAAAAGATGAATAAAACAAAAAGCTGGTTCTTTGAAAAGATCAATAAAATTGATAGACCATTAGCAAGATTAATCAAGAAAGGAAGAGAGAAAATCCAAATAAGCTCAATTAGAAATAAAACTGGAAAGATTGCAACTGACACCACAGAAATACAAAAGATAATTCTAGGATACTATAAACACTTTTACACATACAAGCTAGAAAATCCAGAGGAAATGGATAAATCCTGGAAACATACAACCCTCCTAGATTAAATTGGGAGAAATAGAAACCCTGAACAGACCAATATCAAGCAGAAAGATAGAATCAGTAATTTTAAAATTGCCAACAACAAAAAAGTCCAGGACTAAATGGATTCACAGCTGAATTCTACCAGACATGCAAAGAACTGGTACCAATCTACTGAAGCTATTCCAAAAGACACAAGAAGGAATCCTCCCTAAATCATCCATGAAGCCAGTATCACCCTAATACCAAAACCAGGAAAGGATGTAACAAATAAGAAAACTATAGACCGTGGTTTGATGATGGAGCATAGATACAAAAGTCCTCAACAAAATACTAGCTAACTGAATCCAACAGCACATCAAAAAGATAATACATCATGACCAAGTAGGTTTCATCTCAGGGATGCAGGGATGATTTAACATAAGCAAGTCAATAATATTATACATCACATAAATAGAATTACAAACAAAAACCATGATCATATCAATAGACACAGAAAAAGCATTTGATAAAATTTAGCATCCCTTTATGATTAAAAACAAAAAAAAACTCAACAAAATAGGCATAGAAAGGACTTACCTCAAAGTAATAAAAGCTATATATCAGTGGTCCCCAACCATTTTGGCATTAGGGACTGGTTTGTGGAGACAATTGTTCCATGGACTGTGCAGCAGGGTGGGGTTTCAGGATGAAACTGTTCCACCTCAGATCACTACGCATTAGTTACATTCTCATAAGGATCATGCAACCTAAGTCCCTCACATGCACAGTTCACAATATGGTTCATGCTCCTATGAGAATTTAATGCTGCCCCTGATCTGACAGGAGGTGGAGCTCAGGTGGTAATGCCCACTCACCGGTCACTCACCTCCTGCTTTGAGGCCCAGTTACTAACAGGCCATGGACCAGTATGGTCCGTGGCCTGGGGTTTGGGGACCCCTGCCATAAGTGACAAACCCACAGCCAATATCATACCAAATGGAGAAAAGTTGAAAGCATTTCACCTAATAACTGGAGCAAGACAAGGATACCCACTTTCACCACTTCTATTTGACATAGTACTGAAAGGCATAGACAGAGCCATCAGTCAAGAGAAAGAAATGAAGGGCATCCAAATTGGAAAAGAGAAAGTCAAACTGTCACTGTTCACCAATGTTATGACCGTATACCTAGAAAGCCCTAGAGACTCATCCAAAAAGCTCCTAGATCTGATAAATGAATTCAGTAAAGTCTCAGTTTACAAAATCAATGTACACAAATCAGTAGCACTGCTATAGACCAACAATGACCAAGCTGAGAATCAAATCAAGAACTTAATCCCTTTTACAACAGCTACAAAAAATAAAATAAAATAAAATACCTAGGTATATATTTAACCAAGGAGGTGAAAGACCACTACAAGGTAAACTACAAAACACTGCTGAAAAAAAATCATAGATGACACAAACAAATGGAAACACACCCCATGCTCATGGATGAGAAGAATCAATATTGTGAAAATGATTATACTTCCCAAAGCAATCTACAGAGTCAATGCAATTCCTATCAAAATACTATCATCATTGTTCACAGAACTAGAAAAAAAAATCCTAAAATCTGTGTGGAACCAAAAAAGAGCCCACATAGCCAAAGCAATACTAAGCAAAAAGAACAAATCTGAAGGCATCACATTACCCAACTTCCAATTATACTACCAGGCTATAGGCTGGCTATAGTTACTAAAACAGCATGGTACTGGTATAAAAATAGGCATGTAGACCAATGGAACAGAATAGAGAACTCAGAAATAAAGCCAAATACTTATGACCAATTGATCTTCAACATAGTATTCAAAAAAAAAATTGGGGGAAGGACACCCTATACAATAAATAGTGCTAGGAAAACTGGCAAGCCACATACAGAAGAATGAAACTGGATACTCATCTTCATCTTACACAAAAATTAACTCAAGATAGATCAAAGGCTTAAATCTAAGACCTGAAACCATAAAAATTCTAGAAGATAACATTGGACAAACTCTTCTGGACATTGGCTTAGGCAAAAAAATCATGAATAAGAACCCAAAAGCAAAGGAAACAAAAAACAAAATGGTTAAATGGGAGCTACTGAAACTAAAAAGCTTCTGCACAGCAAAAGACATCACTAGCAAAAAAACCAGACAACCCACAGAATGGGAGAAAAGATTTGCAAACTATGCATCCAAGAAAGGACTACTATCTAGAATCTACAAGGAACTCAAACAAATCAGCAAGAGAAAAACAAATAATTCCATTAAAAAGTAGGCAAAGGACAAGAATAGACATTTCTGAGAAGAAGATAATACAAGAAGCTAGAAACACATGAAAAAAAATGCTCAACGTCACTAATCATTAGGGAAATGCAAATTAAAACCACAATGAGATATCACCTTACATCTGCAAGAAGTGCATAATTTAAAAGTCAAAAAACAATAGATGTTGGCATGGATGTGGTGAAAAGGGAACCGTTTGACACTGCAGGTGGAAATTTAAATTAGAATAACCACTATGGAAAACAGGATGGAGATTTCTTAAATAACTAAAAGTAGAACTACCATTTGATCCAGCAATTCCACTACTCAAAGGAAATTCAAAAGAAAAGAAGTCATTAGAGCAAATTGTGTTGTTTATGTTTATAGCAGCACAATTGCAAAGATACAGAACCAACTTAAGTGCCCATCAATCAACAAATGGATTTTTTTAATGTGGTATATATACATCATGGAATACTCCTCAGACACAAAAAGGAACAAAATAATGTCTTTCACAATAACTTAGATGGAGCTAGAGGCCATTATTCTAGGTGCACTGAGGAATGAAAAAACAAATATCATATGTTCTCACTTATAAGTGGGAGCTAAGCTATAAGGGCGCAAAGACATAAGAGTGATATAATGGACTTTGGGGACTAGGAGGGAGAGAAGATTGGGATAGGGTAAGGAATGAAAGACTACATATTGAGTACAGTGTAAACTGCTCAGATGGCGAATGCACTAAAATCTAAGAAATCGCCACTAAAGAACTTATCCATGTAACCAAAAACCACCTATACCCCCAAAACTATTGAAATTTTAAAAATCATTTGCACTGGTAAAAAAAAAAAAAAAATCCAAAATGAATTGGGATTCATTTTGGCAAATGGGTAAGAGGAAAGAAGAGAGACAGAGAAAACACTTTCTAAGAATACTCAACCAGGTCTCACTGGAGGCAGACAGAGCTACTGGGATTGCCTGGACCAGCTGAGCGGGCTGTGGGATTCTGGATTAAGGCCAAGTAAATGAAGCACCTATGTTAGAGCAGCAGGAGGCATGTGCTCCCAAGGAGATTCTGTGTCCTGGGGGCCAGGGGAAAAGACAGCACAGGAGTGGGATTAGTTTATCCTTTGTGACTCCTTCCACTTACCCTTTACAAAAACTCCACCAGTGAAAGTCAGTTGTTTTTTTTTTTTTTTTTTGGAGATGGAGTCTCACTCTATCACCAGCCTGGAGTGCAGTGGTGCCATCTTGGCTCACTGCAACCTCTGCCTCACAGGTTCAAGTGATTCTCCTGCCTCAGCCTCCCGAGTAGGTGGGATTACAGGCACCCACCACCACACCCAGCTAATTTTTGTAATTTTAGTAGAGACAGGGTTTAACCATGTTGACCAGGATGGTCTTGATCTTCTGACCTCATGATCTACCCACCTCGGCCTCCCAAAGTGCTGGGATTACAGGTGTGAGCCACTGTGTCTGGCCATTTTTTTTTCTTGATCTTTTTAAAATCAGGGAACTAAATACTTTCTTTTAAAAAAAAGTTTTCTTCCACTCCTGTTTCCATTTCACACACACTAACTAACACACAAACTAACACAAGTATACACACACACACATACACACACACACCTTAATAAGCTATCTTCATCATTAAAAGGGGTTTTGACGTGTGGTTTTTATCAATCATCCTTATACCCCAGCATCTAACATAATTCTAGATATATAACTGTCCAATTAACATATTCTGAGTTAAACTGAAAAAATATTTGACATACTATGATTTTGTGTTTTGCTTCCAAATATCTATTAAGAATTGAAGCCATAAGCCTGGACAACATGGTGAAATCCCATCTCTACAAAAAATACAAAAATAAGCTGGGTATGGTGGCATGCCCCTATAGTCCAGCTACTCAGGAGGCTGAGGTAGGAGGATCACCTGAGAACAGGGAAGATGATGCTGCAGTGAACCGTGATTACACCACTGTACTTTAGCCTGGGCAACACAGTGAGACCTTAAATAAGTAAGTAAGTAAGTAAGTAAATAAATAAATAAATGCCATGATGTGATTTGATAGAACTCCCAAGTAAATACGTCTGGCATGTGCCACATAACAATGTTTCAATCAACAACAGACTCCAAATACAACTGTGATCTTCTAAGATTGTAATACTGTATATTTACTGTACCTTTTCTATGCTTAGATATGTGTGTCTGCCTCTTCTTTGCATTGCTGCTGTGACCTGGAGGTGGGAGAGAAAATGGGAGAAGAATGCAGGGAATCAGAGTCATGTTCTGATTGGGGTCTGAGCTCAAAGTTTTTCCTTTTGTGTATTTTACGTCCTATGTCCTACCATCAGACATTCTTCTAATTCCAGTTGCTTAAGAGTAACCTCCACCCAACCCATTCTTGCCTGCCCAATGTCAAACAGGCAATACAATGCAGGCACAATATGAGGAAATCATGCCATGTCGCTGGCCCACTGATCTTGCAACATGTAGAAATAAAACCGCTTTAATAATTTCTATTACCATAATATGTTATAGTAATAGTATATTAAATATAACATTATATTCAATTATATAACAATGTAGTATAACATATTTGATATATTACCTTATATTTTTAATTAAATATTATAGCCATAATATTTAACAACAGGTAAGTTAACAGGTGCTGACCATTCAGAACAGACGTGGAGTAATTCACTGGTACAATTAGCTGGTACAATTAACATACTGACTAAATGTTACTTATTGGAAATGGGTTTTGGAAACTTTTTCCATTATTTTCTAAAATTTGTCCTTGGAACACCTATCAAGACTGAGTCTGCTCCAAGGTAGGACACAGAGCCCTACAGGGCACATAAGAAAAAGAGCATAAAGCCACCACCTTGTCAGAATTCGTAACCACCTGGCTGTACTACACCCTATTGCTATTCTCAGCCAGTCCCATGGAATAGTCACTCTGCCTTGGGAATGCCAGTGAGCAGGAGTGGGCAAGGAATATCTTCTGGATGATTGCCAAATAAGAGCCCTGCCCAAAGCCTTCTGTTTGCACCCTTCCAACCCTGACAGGCCAGCCCTGTGGCCTTACTTGCTCAGAGAAATTTTCTTTTCTGAAAGAAAAAAAATGCTAGACCTTTCTTATGGAAGAAGCAAGGGATCATGGGGTAAGCAACTGATTTAAAAAAAAAAAAGAGGTTAAGAACTGTCTCCATGGGAGCACGAGATTCAAGTATGGAAGGGCTCAAGGTCATCTGTGAGTAACTTTGCTTGTGAGTATTCAAAATGGGTCTTGTTGTAGAAGGGGTTCCTGGCAAAGTATTCTAGTAAATCAAACCATGAGTGTGAATCTGTTACGGGTAGTTAAGCATGAGCAAGGCAGGAGAGGGCTCTTCCCCCTAGCCACTAGAAATGTGGGGTGATGCTTTGGCAATTATCACATTGCCTCTCTAAAAATGATATTTCAGCAGCCAGGGAGAAACAAGCTCCTGATGGTCCACACCTGTTAACACTAAAAATGTTAAATGAATGCAGACCCCAGGGAGAAGCAGCTTCTTGAGCATGCATGTTAAGAGACAAAATGACGAAATATGACATTCCAGGGGCACAGGCCACCTGAAAAAGCCTCAGATGGGCATGCATGTAACTCCCAAAACAGACTGTGTGTGCTCAATTCCAAAGGGTAAGGAAAGCACTTCTCAGGTGGAAAGCCCACCCTAAGGAAAGAATCATGAGAGAGAGGCGAGCCTAGAAAGTCATAGGATCGAGGTTAAAGGCCCTCCTTTTCTGTTTTTGTTTTATTTTGTTTTGTTTTTTGTTTTTTTGTGGGTTTTTTTGCTGTCTTCTTCTTCTCTCTTTGACATTCAGGCACCCACTTGGATCTATTCCAAGGGATCTTTCTTCTCTTTCCTGTTCTAAAGCCTTTTTAATAAACTTCCACTAGTGCTCTGAAACTTGCCTCTGTCTCTTTTTCTGTTTTGTGCCCCTCAGTTGAATTCTTCTGAGGAAGTGAGGACTGAAGTTGGTATGGACCCATACAGATACGCTGCCAGTAACTCGGGGTAACTCAGATCTCTTCCACCGCTAACATTAACCAAGAAAGGGAAGGTAGTAACAACTGCTTATCATTTTCATGAAAGGTTCTAGATCCAAGCAAGACTTAAGAGAGTGTTCACCAATTGTTCAGGGACCAGTATCAATTGGTGGATATTAATAATAATGAGACAATTTATATTGATCAGTTAAAGAGGAAACCTAGTAATTATTAAGGCAGGTAAGGGTGTTATCTGATCTGAGCTTTCCATTCATTTGTTAATTTCACAAATAAAGAGCTCCTCTCCACGCAAGAGTAAGAGAAAAGTCCTTGACTTAAAGATACACACAAATCCCCATCCCTTTCGTTCACATTCTCAGGATAATTGCTGAATTTCCTCAATGTGAGTGAGTGATTACAGAAAGGGACTTAAGGCCAGGTACTGTGACTCACACCTATAATCCCAGCATTTTGGGAGGCCGAGGTGAGCGGATCACCTGAGGTCAGGAGTTCGAGACCAGCCTGGGCAACATGGTGAAACCCCACCTCAACTAAAAATACAAAAATTAGTCGGACATGGTGGCACACACCTATAATCCTAGTTATTTGGGAGACTGAGGCACTAGAGTCTCTTGAATCCAGGAGGTGGAGGTTGCAGTGAGCAGCCTGGGTGACAGAGTAAAACTCCATCTCAAAAAAAGAAAAAAGCATGATAATCTGATATTTTCTGTTCATAGAGAATCATGGGAACCATTATAACAAAGAAGTCAAGCATGCTGGTGTGGAGTGGACCTTGGTTTGACTACTCAGCTCTGCCACTTACTAGCTATAGGCTCATCTTGCAAGTTACTTATCCTTATCTGTTAAAAAGGAATAATACCTAATGTTATATAAAATGTAAAAATTATTTCACACAATGCCATTCACATAGTGTTTAATAATAGCAAAAACCTCAGGATACATATAAACGGCAACATGAAATTAATACAGCAGAAACTCAGTTCACACAGATATCAACCCTTCAAACAAGCCCTGCATTCTATGAGGTCTCACAAAAGGAGTAAGGGAAGAAAATCTTGTATCATTGGAGAGAGTGACTACCACAGACCAGCCACACTACTCACTTCACTTCAATTAACCCTCAGAATAGCCCTGTGAGGTAGATATCATCACCATTTTGCAGATGAGAAAGCTGATGCTAAGCAAAGTTGATCTGACCAAAATCACATAGCAAGATAGGAGTCCAGCTTTATCTCATTCCAATATGAGTGTGTTTTCCTCTTTTCCATTAGCTCTTAAAGTTTGGTCTTAGAGGAGCAGCATCAGCATCACCTGAGAACTTATTAGAAATGCAAATTCTCAGCCCCACCCCAAACCCACTGGATCAAAAACTCCAGGGTTGGGGCCCAGCCATCTGTGTTTCACACTCAAACTGACACATGATCAAGTCTGAGGACCACTGCTCTATGCCATGCATTTCCTCTTCAATTAGGATCTGATTCCTTATTTTGTATTTAACAAGGAGTATGAAACAAAGCCCAGGCTCTGAATATGAGTTCCTCAGCAATAATGCGTCAAGTAATCCTAAACAAGCAAACCCTTGGCCCATTCCAGTCCATAGTGCATGTGGGGAAGAAAAGTAGAAATTAATGTTGGGGCTACTTTTTATAGTTTTAAACCCATGAGCTATTCTCCTTGGAGAATATTAAAGCTTTGCTGTTGTCACAACTAGTGGTGTCACTTCTCACCATTCCTGTTGGTCTTGGGCAACATGACACATTTATTAAGCTCCTACTATGTGCCACTGGGAGAACAAAATCAGCAAAGCCTCCCCTCAAGGAGTATATGATCCAATTTCTCCCAGCAGTGGACTCTTGTTGGTCATTCCAAGAATCCCAAGTGCTCCCTCCTCGTCTGTCGCTCTCTCCACCAAACCGATCTACATTTAGAATGGGAAAAACTATAACTTCTAAGCAAATAACTGTAACTCCTAACTAAGATCATTTACTCAAACTCCCTTGGATCACACACAGCCTGTCCACCCAATGTAGTGTAGCTGACTGCTCCAGTCTGAATGTGCCCCCTCAAAATTCACATGTTGAAACCCTGACCCCCAAATTGATGGTAATTAGGAGGTGAGGATTTGGGGAGATGACTGTGACTCATGCCCTTATAAAAGAGGCCCCAGAGAGACCACTTACCCCTTCCACCATGTGAGGACACAGCAAAAAGCTACCCTCTATGAACCAGAAAGTGAGTCGTCACTAGACAATGAATCTGCCAGTGCCTTGATCTTCCACTTCCCAGCCTCCAGAACTGTGAGAAACAGAACTATGACAGGGATCAGAGAGAAGCCAGTCAAGATTGAAGAAACCATTTTCCAAGAAACCACTTTACCAGCAGCCCAAGAATCATTCAGGATTGTCCTGGCCATTACACTGTGTGCCCGTGGATCTCAGCACGGGTGTGAAGAATCAGCTCTGCCAAGCCAGGACCCAAATCCCCCAGCATTTTAGTCCAGTGTTCTCTGAGCTCCCTGGGTGATGGTGTGATGCTGGAGTCATCAGCCTCACTAGCCAAAGAGCAAATACCCTGAATTTGCTCTATATTGACTATATGAGAACCACATTGCTTCACACTGAAAACAAGTACTATTTGAAAAATTAAAGGACTCCTAATCTATATTCCACCTGCTGCTAGCTCTGCCTTTGAAAGCCATTGCCTTCACTGAATGATTCCAGCTGGTGCTCTCCTCTGTGTTGGCTTTTATGGGCTGTAAGGACGGATACATAAGGTGTAGTTCAGTTTTTTAGGAAATGTAGAAGCTTTGCCTTCTCATCACATGCTTCTCTTTTCTTCTCCCCTCCATCCTGGAATTAATGGGGATAAATGTTACTAAAGCATCTAATTAAATGTTCTTGGACAATTCTGGTCTGTACACTGATTGACCAGGAAACAGAAATGACTTCATCTGAAAGAAGAGAACTAATATATGTGGGAAAGAGGAGTCATCAGCTGTAATATTTATGTTTTCCTGTCTCTTGTGTGAATTCATAGGCAATTTCCAGAACAAAATCCTTACATGTTTTTTCCATCAATTGAAGAATTTGGATCTCTCTTATTGGCAGAGTTTTTCCTTGTTTAAATTTCCCTCCCACCTCACAATGTGCCTGCTACAAGTTTGTATCATAAATCCCAGTATAAAATTCCCTGTTGCTTAACTTGCCCATAAATGTGGAGCATGTAGTCATGTTATATGATTCCTGACCCGAGCATAAATTTCCTGTAGTCTAGTGGTGCCTTAAGGAGGAGCTAATATGTTCACCTGCTTGTTTTCCAGGCAATAAACCCAGAACAGGTGAAATGGGGAGGAAATTTAAGTAAGATCAAAAGGTAGGTTCAAAAGAATGGACAAAGCCATCTGGAATGCCTCAGTGCTGCCAATCTCAAATATAAGACCCAGTGGAATTTTAAGTGGAAATTCTAGTCTTCCCTTCTTTTCAACCAACTAAACATTGAAAACAAGAGAAAACTAGAAATTCCACTTAAAATTCCACTGGGAATTTTAAGGAGGATGCTCATTTTTTCCAGAGGTTGGGTAAGGTACCAGCAAGTAAAAAAATACTGATTTCTTCTAAGTTCATTGTCAGCAACCTCTTTCTCCTCTTCATCCCCCTGGCCTCTACTCTTGTTACTTTGAAAAGTGTTTGGCTTTCTCTAGCATTTTACCTTGCAGAATGACCTTAGGGTATTTGGAAGTTATTTGTTGAGTTATATGGGGAGATTTTAACTTTGGATTTCAAATTACTCTGCAGATGACAACACTGCATTGCTGAAAACAATTTTCTGATCAAATAACTGTTCTACTATGCATCCATAAAAATTAAAAATAAAAAAAGTTGAAATAACTATTCCAGTAGGAGTGTAAATTAATACAGCATTTAATATAATTTGCTAATATGTATCAAATTATGATCATTACTTGACCCAGTAATTCTACTTGTATGTAAATATTCTACAAGGCTGGGTGCAGTGGCTCACGCCTGTAATCCCAGCACTTTGGGAGCCCAGGTGGGCGGATCTTGAGGTCAGGAGATCGAGACCCTCCTGGCCAACACGGTGAAACCTGTTTCTACTAAAAATACAAAAATTAGCTGGTGGTGTGTGCCTGTAATCCCAGCTACAAATATTAGCCAGATGTAGTGGCACATTCCTGTAATCCCAGCTACTCAGGAGGCTGAGGCAGAAGTATTTCTTGAACCCGGAAGGCAGAGGTTGCAGTGAGCCAAGATCGCACCGCTGCACTCCAGCCTGGCAACAGGGACTCTGTCTCAGAAAAAAAAAAAAATTGTACAAAGACAAGCACATATATCAACAATATGAACAAGGATGTTTATTGCAGCATTGTTTAGTATGGAAGTTCGAAACAACCTAAATGTCCAGAAATAGGGAATTGGTTAAATAAATTCTGCTATATCCATAATGCAAATTATTATGCAGTCATTAAAATGATGACAGAGATTACAGGTTTGGATAAGAATGACTGTCTAGCATATGGTAGCCATTTATGCTTAGTGTTCCATTATTGGAACATTAAGTATGTGGGAGTTACTCATATCCCACTGCTCATGGTCATCACCAAGGTCTGACTGCAAAATTCAAAAATTTGCAACCTCAGGCATAAATGGGTTAATAAGTGAAAAAAGCAAGCTGCTAAACAAGTTGGATAGCTATTATCCCTCTAAAAATTATATGCACATAAATGATTTATCAAATGTCTCCTGCGAAATTCTTAACAGACCACACATACTGAAGATCAATAAATACACATCAAGAATTTATCATGCTAAAATACAATTATGTTTTGTCCTCCAATTATAGTGAAGTAAAATCCACAAGTATTTCCCATTAAGATTTGAGCCTTCAAAGCCTCTCCCATGTTGGGCTCATTATGCTCATGCTATTTTTGGGTCAACATGACATGCCTCCCTCTTCCATTTTGAATGTTTTTCATTAAAAAAAAAACAGGTTTATTTGTGGCAGTTTTTAGGATCCCTGACATAAATAAGGACACACACATCCAGGACAGCTATTTACACATAGTGTCAGAAAATATTTCATTGTAGTGGCTTCTCTTGAATAGAGGCCAAAGCGTGAGTTGGAATTGGCTAAAAAGAAAAAAAAAAGTCTTACAAGTAAGTTTCTCTAAAACAGATTTAGTACACATTTCTGTGAAAGAGCTTTAAACACACTTCCATACTAATTAAAAATATAATTGGCAACATATGTCTTTATGCTATGAATATTTTAGTAAAGGAAATTCAAAGGCCAGCAATTACTTACAACTCTGAAAAGCTTAATTATTCACTAAAGGAGAAAAACAAGCTTTTAAACAAACAACAAAAGCTGTAATATTAACTTCTGACATCTAATTCTCCAACTTTTGTGACTTACTATTATAAATGATGCTATAAGCTGAAATCAAAGACAAAACTCCTACTCTAGCCACTACTGTAACCCTCAACTCTGGCTGCCCCCTCGTACAGTGACCACCCGCCAATGATTCTGACTTTATATGTCTGGAGTGGAACCCACACATCAGGATTTTTCTAAAGGTTCCTAGGGGCTCTAATATATAACCATAATTTGGAAGTCCTATATCTTTATCACTGATCGCCCTTAATTAGCAATTACTCCAACACCTGAAATGAATGAAATGTTACAGATTTAAAGGGTCTTAAAACATCATTTAATCCAACCCTTATTTTGCAGAGGAAGACACTCAGGCCTGGCAACTTCCTTTATTATTTTCTTATTTTGGTGATAAAAAGAGAGGGTGAAACCTAGTGTTTCTCAGGGGATTGTCTTCATCCTCTCTCACATTTACTCGATTCTCAACCTTGTTTTCCCCACATAGGCACAAAATTCTATAGCCACCATCTCCCTATTCAGTGAGTGGGATTTTAAGTTCTCAATAAAGACTAGGACAAAAGCCACCATTTGCTGAATACTTTTGTTGCATCCAGCATTAGCTCACATTACCACAACTCTATAAGATGGGTACTATCCTATCTTCATTTTATAGATAAGGAAACGTATTCAAAGGACTTAAATATTTTGCCTAATATCAGACAGCTGGAAACAGGAGAACTGAGATAGGAACGTATAACTACTCAACTTCAAGTCACCAGAAAAAAGAATGATAGAGGAGCTCCACCTGGGGTAAACCCACAACCCAAAATCCTGGCTATTATTAACTTAGAGATGAGATCTCACAAGAGGTTTTTCATATATTTCCTTGTGTACTGCCATGACAGCAGAAAGCAGAAGTATAGCAATTGGATGGGAAAATGAGAAAAGTAAAGCTCTTGATAGCAGAGGTAAAGGCTTTGTTGAGGAAATGTCACAAGCAATCTTTTTGGGCCTTTACCTGCACGGCAGAAGTGTAGTCGGGAGTGCTCGGCGTTCACAGGACTCGCCTTTGCCGTCATCCCCAGAGGGCCGCCCAAGCAGAGCCTACGACCGATTCCCTTTGAAATGTTCTTCAGGGCTCACGCTATCCATTGCGCATGCTCCTCAATCTACGTGACACTCCCTTTCCCACCTCCTTCACCTGAGTAACTCCTGCTCGTCTTTCAGTCTTTCAGCGTCAGCTCAGTCTTCTAGGACCCCCGGATCTCTGAAGACCAGATTACATAGTCCTTTTTTGTGCAGCCATAACAGCCAATGACACTGCCATCAAACCATGCTAGGTTGAATGCCTATTTACATTTCTGCCTGCTACCAAAATGCCGGTTCCTTGCAGTCAGACCTGCGTATCCCACATACACAGGCCAGCACAGAAGAGGCATTCAAAAAACCAATGTGGGGGGAGAGAGATCCAAGATGGCCGATTAACAACAGCTCAGGATTGTAGCTCCCAATGAAAGCGCAGAGAGCAAGTGGACGCTGCACTTTCAGATGAATTTTTGTTGCCCACAGACTAGGAGATTCCTGGCGGAGGAGCCACACGGGTCGCCAGCGCGACTTTTTTGGCCGGCGCGGCTATTTTGCCGGCGCCCCAGCACGGCGCTTCTCGGCGCGGAGTATACGGGACGACTCTGGCTCGGCTGGTCCCGTCCCCACAAGGAGAACAGCAATTGGAAGC
>CAUYLG010038639.1:0-23738 GCA_963573385.1 Cacajao melanocephalus
GGTCCTCAGCGCTTCCAATTGCTGTTCTCCTTGCGGTGGTGGGAGCAGCCGAGCTGACTCAAAGGGCGCCCAGTCGCGTATACTCTGCACTGAGAAGCGCTGCGCCGTGCCGGGGCGCCGGCAAAACAGCTGTGCCGGCCAAAAGAGTCGCGCTGGCGACCCGTGTGGCTCCTCCACTGGGAATCTCCCAGTCTGTGGGCAACAAAAATTCGTCTGAAAGTGAGGCGTCCACTCGCTCTCTGCGCTTTCACTGGGAGCTACAATCCTGAGCTGTTGTTAATCGGCCATCTTGGATCTCTCCGATGATAGTTGTCTTCTCTATGTGAACTTGTAACAGCTCACACATCATTGATATGAGCCTTTTGTCTATTTGTTGTATTACAATTTTTTGTTAGGTCTATTAATTTTAAATTGCATTGTACTATACTGAGAATGTGACTGTAAAATCTTTACTTAAAAAAAATTCACTGGGATTGTCTTTGTGACCAAGATGACTAATTATTGTAAATATTACCTGGACATACATTTACTGAAATCCTCTTGTTTCTTTTGGGGATATGTATATTTCTTAATATATATTATCTCACATTTAATGAATTATATCATTCAACGTTTATCTGACTCAGACTGTATCCACTACATCTGTCCATTTCTGACAGAAACATATTGAAGATTCCCATGATAATTAACTTTTTGTTCTTTACTATTCTTGGCACTTTAAGAAGGTTTGGTTTTGTGAGCTACCAGTTATGTTGGTTGTTATACACATGTTTATGACAGTTACACAGCCACCCTTTTTCACTGTCATATACTAACTGATTATATTTCATAATTATATAATACCTATTTTTATCTGACTAGTATATTCAAGGTTATGTTCCATTCTGGTTGATACTGTACACCCTTCCCCAGTTCATCCCACTTTCTGTGGTTTCCCTTACATGCTATCTCTTTGCTTACACTTTATTAAGGTTTTAAAAAAAATCACTTATTGAAATAGTCTGTAGCTGGTCATCCCCCTAACTCCTTGACTACTATTAGAATCTCTCTTAAAATTTATTCTGTCTCACTTTTTCTTCATTTCTTAGATTCTGTTTTGATTTCTTTCTTTCTTTTTTTAAATTTCCATAGGTTTCTGGGGAACAGGTGGTGCTTAGTTATGTAAGTTCTTTTGTGGTGACCTGTGAGATTTTGGTGAACCCATCACCTGAGCAGTATGCACTGTACCCAATTTGTAGTCTTTTATTCCTCACCCCTTCACTCTTTCCTCCAAGTCCTTAAAGTCCATTGTATCATTATTACGCCTTTACTTTCTCATAGGTTAGCTCCCACTTATGAGTGAGAATGTATGATGTTTGGGTTTCCACTCCTGAGTTGCTTCACTTAGAATGATGGTCTCCAATTCCATTCAGGTTGCTGCAAATGCCATTATTTTCCTCTTCATAGGTGAATAGTATTCAATGTTGATAATTTAGTAACAATACTAGTAATAACTAACATTTATTGATTTTTTTTCTTGATTAAAATGTTTTCCTCAGAGGTAGTATATAGGTGATATATTCTCTGAAGTCTTGTACATCCTAAAATATTTTTCTTTCACCTCAACCAGTAATTAACGTATCATTTGAGTGTAGGATTCTTGGACTACAATAATTTTTCTTTCAGTGGTTCTGTGAATGCTATTCCACTGGCTATTATTTGCTTTGGATTGAAGGTGAGATGTCTGGTACTAGTATGAATTTAATTGGATAATTTATTACATTTACATTGATAGGTATGGACTTACTACTGCCATTTTATTACTTCCTTTGTGGTTGTTTATAACTCTGTTCTTTCTTTTTGTTTTTCTTACTGTCCTCCTTTGTAGTTAAGTGATTTTCTGCGGCAGTATGTTTTAATTCCTTGTTTTTTTTTATTTTTAGTGTATAATATAGGTTACATACTAAATATAACAGATTTTTTTCCTTTGAGGTTACCATGATGCTTATAAAACCAATTGTAAGTTATTTTAAATTTGCTACAACTTTGATTATGAGGAAAACAAATAAAAAACTAAAAAAGTCTACATTTGAACCCCACCACTCCCACATTTTGACTTTTTATTGTCTCAGTTTATATCTCTTCATATTGCCTACCTTTTAGAAAACTGTAGTTATTATTACTTTTGATAGGTTTGTCTTTTAGTCTTCAAACTACAGATAGGAGGGGTTTATACAATTACATGTAGAGTATTCTGCATTTTTCTGTTACTTATTTTTACCAGTAAGTTTCATAACTTCAAATATTTTCTTTTTGTACTTTAGTATCCTTTTCTTTTAGACTAAAGAACTCCCTTTGGCATTTCCTGTAAGAACTTTTTGGTGGCGATGAATTCCCTCAGTTTTTGTTTGTCTAGGAAATTCTTTATCTCTCCTTCATGTTTGAAGGATAGTTTTGTTGAGTACAGTATTCTCAGTTGACAGTGTTTTGCACTTTGTTATCCTACTCTCTACTGGCTATAGGGTTTCTGCTGAGAAGTCTGTTGCCAGACAAACTGGAGCTCCTTTATATGTCATTTGCTTCTTTTCTCTTGCTGATTTTAGGACTTTTTCTTTGTCTTTGATTTCGAGAGTTTGATTATTATGTGCTTTGGTGTAGTCTTATTTGTGTTAAATTTGTTTGTTGATTTCTGTCCTTCTTATACCTATATACTTGTATCTTTCTCTAGATTTGGAAAATTTTCTGTTATTATTTCTTTGAATAAGCTTTCTACCCCTACTCTTTCTCAACTTTCTCTTGATGATCAATAACTTTTAGATCTGCTCTTTTGAGGCTGTCCTCTAGATCTCGTATGGGTTCTTCATTGGTTTTTACTGTTTTTCCTTCTTTCTTCTCTAACTGTATTTTCAGATAGGCTATCTTTGAGCTCACTCTTTCTTTTGCTTCATCAGTTCTGGTGATGAGCTGCTTCAATGCATTCTTCAGTTTGGCTGTTGTATTCCTAGCTCTGAAATTTCTGTTTTATTTTTTAATTTATTTCAATCTCTTTGTTAAATTTTTCTGATAAATGTCTGAATTGACTTTCTTTGTTATCTTGGAGTTTCCTCGAAACTGCTATTTTGAATCTGTGATCTTTTAGATCACGGATTCCTGTCTCTTTATGGTTGGTCACTGGGTCCTTGTTTTTTACATTTACGAATGTCATGGCTTCCTGTTTTCTTGCTCTCTTTTTAAATAAACATATGTCATGTCTTCACACTGAAATATTAGTTATTCCAGTCTTTGTTGTCTTTCTTGGCTTGTTCTTTTACAAGTATGCCTGTCTAAAGGTTTTATGCAGATTGACTGTTGGGTGCTTTAGTTCAAGATTGCTGCCTCCTTTTAGGCACTCGATAGGATCCTAAGTCCAGGTTTACTGTGGCCCTCACAAAAGTTTGGAGTGCTGCCCATTCCAGCAGAAGATTGGCTAGGGGTTTGCGTCCAGAGGACCTATGCAGCACGTCTCTTACAGCATGGTGTTGCTGAACAGCATCTTTGATTTGGCATTTCCTTTGGCTGACATAAGAACAGCCACTGAGTTTCACATGCTTGGGTTGCTAGCCCCACCTCCACTCTTTATTTCTAGCTGCCCTCAGGATTATTCATCTTAGGCACTCTTGATGCTTTCCAAGAATTGAAGCAGGAACAGTTTTCCTGTGAAGGAATCCAAGGTCATGAAGAAGCTGAATGCCTGCCTCAATCTCACTTTTTCCAGTGTAGAAACTGTGAGTCCAGGAGGACTTATCCATGAAGTGCCTGGAAGTTTGGGTGAGAGGTGTTGCAGTTATAAATGTCCGTTTATCTAACTTTTTGCTCATAGTTTTTCACTTCTCTGTGGCCCCTGGGATTGTCACAGATTTCAGTTTTGCGTTCTGGAATATTGCTGGTGATAATTTTGGCACTGAATAGTTGGTGTTGCTTTTCTGTGGAGGAGAGCGAGCCAGATTGCTTCTACTCCTCTATTTTAAAGTCATCCTCAGTTTGACTTTAATTTACCTTTTAGCTAAGTTATTCTTTCAGCTGGAAAGTCTGCAATTTTTTTTAAAAGTTTATCTTCCAAGTTCAAGAAGTTACCAACTCATGCTTAGTTTTACACATTTTCTCATCAATCCAACCTTTAGTGAGTCCTTTAAATTTTCAGACTCAGGTCTCTTTCCTTCCTTGGGAAATTTTCCTTCTAATATTAGTTTATTTTCTTTTCTTCCATCTACTTCTGTTTTTCCCCGGGAGCTACCAGAATATTCTTATGTTAGTTCTTCTGCATCTGTTCTTTAATTGTCTTATTTTACTTTTACCTGGTGATTTTCATCTCCTTAGTTTGCTCTGTATTTTAAAACAATGTGAGAGTTCTTACACTTAACCTTTTAAGTCATTAATTTGGGCCTCAATAATGCTTTATCCTTCAACTCATCTGTTGAAATTTTAAATTTGGAAATTGTAACTTTTAGCACCAGGAGGTCTGAATACTTCACTTGCAAAATTCTCAAGTGCATATATTTTTATTCAGATCCTAAGTTATCTCCTCTATCAGTTCTATGTCACAGGATATCTATTCTGATTATTTTTCTGGATCAACTCGAGCTTTTCAGCCCCTCTAGCTTAGTTGACATTTTTTTGCTGGACTTGCTGATCTGAGATTTGTCAAATACAGTATTGTAAACAGCAAGAATCTTCCTTGAGTGTCTGCGTTACTGGTGCATAAATGTGTAGGTTTTCAGGCCCTGTTAGGTTGCAGGTAGTTATTCCTTGATCTCTGCTCTTACTGCTTGCTCCTCATTTCAGGGTTAGCCTTTCCATCTCCTGGCCTTCTGTAGTCAGAGAAACCTACCACACTTCTTGGAGGCATCTGATCTCTGAGAATCAGTTTAATCCCAGGACCATAACTTTTTGTCTTTGGTTCTGAGCTCTGAAGCTATCTTTCAGGAGCTTTTCTAAGTATAGGGAATAAAGTTTCTTATTAATTCTTTCTGCTATGGTGACAAAGGAGTCCAGATCTTGTTTGAGCCAAGTTATGTTTAAGTCTCTGTATGCCAGAGACACAGGTAGACACAATTTCAGTTGGGTCTGAAGAACCGTAAATATAACATCATTATTTATGGAACATAAATTAATTGCTCCATGTGCTCTAAAAATACGTCTTTAAATGACGTAGAATTGGGAAGAGACAGAAAGGAGCCACTGTCATGATGTCCTGCATTCATTATCCTTTGTCTATTGCTTTGTTTGGATTTTCAAAGCAGCCTGTAATTCATAAAGTAACAGCTTCTCTGGATAATAGCAACGTAACTGCTGAAGTCATGCGTTCTCTGTGTCTTTAATGAATTTATCTGGGAATGATTTTGTATATGGATGACAATGCCTATTAAGATTCATAGGACTGTTATCTGTCCATCTAATCTACCAGACAGTGGGCTGAAGTTTCCTCCTACTACAATAAACTTTTTTTTCCCCCTGTAGGGCAAAACATCATAAATCCAGCTTATTATATGGACCCTGGCAGATACTTATCCATTTTTAGGAAAAATAAAACCAAGTACATAACAAACCGTCTGTAAGTCTTTGATCTTTAAAAGTGTCTTTATCCTAAACGGCTGAGCACTATGAAAAATTGATTTTTTAAAAAGGATTTTCTATCTGCTAAAACATCTGATTGTTAGAAAGAGACATTTCAAAAAAAATAACTTCAGAAATCCTGACTGGGTTTTAAATCCCCTCACTTCAGAATCTGAAGGAACATTAAAGATCCTTAGTCCAAGTTCTCATTAATGCCAAGTGGTTAGTTGGATTCTACCTTAATTCCCTGGAGAGACTAATTTAATACCCCATGGGTAGTCAATGTATTTCTTGGAGAACTCTGACTGTTAAAAAGGTCTTGATATATTGAAGTTGAATCTATTTATTTGAAAACTATGACCATTGATTCCAGTTCCAGCTTTGGAACATCTATTTTACAGAAGAATATTATTCTTATAAAAGCAAGATTTTTATCCTCTAAAGAAAAGCATATGTGCTTGCAAAGTTTTCTAAGAAGGTGTACGCTATTATTATGTAAATGCTTAAATGCTATTTTGACCTTTCATGTAATTTTAATTTTGAACATTCTGAATCAACTGGGCCAGATAGGCATATACGGTTGACCCTTGGACAAAGCAGGTTGAAAATCCCCATATAATTTTTGATCCCCCAAAAACTTAACTTCCAATACCTACTGTTGACTCAAAGCCTTACCAATGACATAAACAGTTGGCTAACAGATATTTTGCGTATGTGTTATACACTGTATTCTTATAGTAAAGTAAGCTAGAGAAAAGAAAATGTTATAATGAAAATTATAAGAAAGAGAAAATATATTTACTATTATTAAGTGAAAGTAGATTGTCATAAAGGGCTTCATCCTTGTTGTCTTCAGGTTGAGTAGGCCGAAGAAGAGAAGGAAGAGGTGGGGTTGGTCTTGCTGTCTTAGGGGTGACAGAGGAGGAAGAAAATCCATGTATAGCTGCATTTGTGGAATTCAAAATTGTGTTGTTCAAGTGTCAACTCAATATTGAACCTAATCTTATGAAATTTAATTATAAAACTTAAGATTTTAGCACTAGCAGGAACTTTACATATATACAACCTATCCCATTAAACATTTCTTTTTTAACCTAGGAGGATATTGAAGTCCAAATAAACCAAGTTTCTTTAAAAAGTCAAGGTCATTCCTGCCTAAAATTCAGACTTCCTCTTTTCTCATGTAACAGTTTTAAAAGCTACTATAGAATAACTAGAGATTAAAGAAGGAGTCAATGGGTGCTAAAAAGATAGATAACAAAGAGCATTGAAGTGATTTATTAGTGTCAGAGACTAACATAGACAGATTTCAGATGCAGAAGAAACAATAAATATCATTATGGAAGACAAATCAATTACTGTCATGTACTATAGCACTTTTAAAATATGTCTATTCATAATAAACCCTGTCTGTAAGAAACTTGCAAACTTCTTATAGAGATAAAACCTAAGTAATTACCTAGTATTCAATGCTGTCTAGATCTAGCTCAATACGAAAACTAACGGAGAAAATAATCTTTTAAAATCCACCATTAGTTGAAAACTAATAATAGTGTTAAAATTACTGAGCTGCTGAGTCATTAATTTTTGGACAAGAAGGAAACTCTAATGCTAAAGGTGAAAATAACAAAAATTTTCTGTTACTGAAGAATAGGTAAGATACATTTTTTAATGTAAATATATCTTAATTAATGATTCCAGATGGCAAGTGACCATGTCATTAAAGGAATTTACCTGTTGAATTATTTATGGGTAAAAAAGCCGGGAAGAATGAGAAAAGACTCCACAGGAGCCTGGAGAGTATAAGGAAAGATAAAACTCTTCTTTTGCTTGTTGAAGTGCTACAGGAAGATGATTAGGAGTCAGTTTTCCTTGGTGGAGATGTTATTCTTTTTAAGATGCTTAAGAGATCTCTTTCCTGCTGGCCTGTTGGATATGCATGGAAAGGAACCCTCAGCACTTCAACACCTCTGTGCTTTATGAGGACTTGAGAAGTATTTCTCACCTAATACAGTCTGTATTATTGTATGCAGTAATACAGACGCAAGGCTATTAAAATGGAAACACACAGCAGATTTGACTAAAACAATTCTTTATTTTTAATTATTTATGCCATTGTTGCAGGATACAACCATCTCTGAATGACTATTCCTTGGGGGTTGGACCCATGTTTTGTCTTCGTGTTATACTACAGCACTGAGGTGAAGCCATAGTTTATTTTCCCTCTCCTTCTTTCCTTAAAGCTTTTGAAGAAACTCTGGCCTGGCAGTTCAGCTTTTATTGAACAACACTAAAAGAAATCAAAATGAACAAAATACATGTGTGTGATATCACTCCACATGGTACATAAACAACCTTCCTCCCTCAGTGAATGTAATATTTTAACTATGAAAAGGTAACCAGTTGCAAGTCTACTTCTCAGTTATACTAGTGGGTATAAAAATACCATGTGATTTCATTTCATCAATACACTGGGCCAAGGAGAATTATTGTTTCTTTTACTTTGTGGCTCTGGTGAGTCCTCAGGAAGTGTAGTTGAAAAATCAATTTTCCAGGCTGAAGTCTTTGCTGGTCACAGTTCAGGGATTAGAGAAATCCAATTTGAGGAAAATATTGGTCTGCCTGAAGGCTCTCTTATAGCATATCTTTTTGAAGTGCTAAGATGGCTTCCCTTCTGGTTGAATATACAAGCCAAGATTTTCATCTGATAATATAGAACTTCCTTCTTGGTCCTTATGTAATAGGTGTTCATGACTTCTGGATTTTTACTTTCACTCAGAAACAAAAGATCTGTGTATCACCAGAGGCTTTAAATGTATACCAATTGCTATCTAGGTCCTGCTAAGACCTGCTAATATAGGTGTTATTTAAAGAACCTTGGTCTAAAGGACACGTTTTCTATCCACTTATATAGGAAGACTAATTTCCATCCTTTTAGTGTAATTTAGAATGTAGTGTACTTGATCATAAACAAGCCTTGGTGACACTGAATTCTGTAATGGGGTCAAGAGTAAGGTCAAGTTGTTAGTTCTGATTAGTCTATATCAAAATCTTTAATTTAATATTTAGGTGGGATGTATTTCACAGAGGTTTCTGTAGGTAACTGTGCCTGCAGGAAACCAATTGACCCCAACAGAACCTACACTCTGAATGCAAATTATAAGTAACTTACTGTTTATATAAGCTGTGCTGCCCTTGTAACTAACCAAAAAATGCTCAGTTTCTCTCCTGAATAAACAGAGTTCCTAGTGGTGGCACACCCTGGCTTGTCTGTATAAAAGCTGTACTGTTAGCACCTAATGGCTGACCAAGGATGTTGCTCAGTAATCATAAAGAAATATATCCCGGCATTCGTACTGTAAACACTTAGCACAGAACTGATGAGGTTTTAAAAAGTTTCTTTGCATGTACTACCTCCGGGAGGAGCACTGGTTTACAGTCTTATCATGGGGCACTACGTTGCAAGAACAGCATTAGGAATCAACGTGTGGGAAACACAACAGCATCTTAGCAGAGGTTTTTCTCAGAACTATGGGTTTGTTGAATGGATCTGGGTGTTGGAGCATAACATTGATCTACTTTTAGTTCAATATTGATACTGCCTCAGGCGAAGGGAAAAGTTATTAGCCACACATATTCAAGACGGTATCAGATCTTTCTGTTTTTGTCCAGTCTGGAGGCTACGTTGTCCTGTCTTGCCTGACCTGCAATGTAACTGTCATGAGGTCTAGAACAGACCGAACACTTCTTGATTTTTACTCTCTCTCTGCCAGTTGCTGTGATTTCTTTTCTTCTTACCCCTCAAATGCTTGGCTTATTCGTTAAATCATCTGATGTTTTCATTATACCATTCAATCTGAAGTAGCCTTTTTTGATATTGGAGAAATCTGAGTGAAGCAGGAATTACGGCTATGGCTGTGTCGCAACAGCAGGAATACACCTCTAGGAGCTGTCAATGTGACTGCATGGAAAGAACTTCATAGTTTGCTATGGTTATAGCAGCGGACGTGAATATCTTCTGTGCTAAATGCCCTCCAGAAGGCGTATTTCCATTGCTCAAGCAGTGAACCTTTTCTTTACATTGCTCTTACTTGTCTCTTTACGTTGCTTTTCACGTTGCTCTTTTCATTGCTTTTACGTGTCTCTCACCATTGCGTCTCTCAAAAAGAAAGAGTTCTAAAGAAGACATTGTGCTGGGGACTGTGGATTAAGTGGACATGTAGCAGATTGTTTAACTTCTGCATACCTAGATGCTTAGTTTGCATGTGTATATTATTGTATGTGCATGTATGCTAGAAATAAGCACACTGCCTATAATCTAAACTTTAAGACTAAATCAGTAATCGTCATGAATCTGCTGTAGAACTGGACATTACACTGTGGTCCTCAGTGCCTCGGTGTTCCATAAGGTGTTTTGCTCGAGTAGTGGCAATTTCTGAGATTTTCCAGGTGGGAGCTTTTTAGAGCTTTGCCTTCTGGACTAAAGTAATTGCCTCCCTTGCCTTTGGTCTCTCACTATTAATGGGTTTTTTCTCTGCTCCTGCCTCTGCTGACCACGGCTCGAAAAGCCTTAGAGCCCAGTCCTGGTCTCATCATCAATTACTTCTCCTGTAGCAATGCCTAGAGAAATTCTAGGCAACCTGGGGCCAGAGAATTCTTTTGGAATCTGATTTCACAGAGAATACCTGGGATCTTTGTAGCCCCTTATACAGGAGCTTTAGGAATCCCTCTCGACCTGAACAACATCTTGCCTCTCAAAAGTAGGTTGGGGCATTCCTTCTTCAAAGAAGCATCCTATATTCCTCAGAGTCTGACAAAGCACATCAGTATTTTTGGTCATGGATCACTGGGTAGAAAACATCAGATCACCTGGATGTTCACTGGCAAATACTGATATTTCTCCTGTTTCATGAATCTGTGTTTATAGGAGCCCAAACAGTCTATAGTCTTTACCCTGCTTCTAATTTTCTGCAATATTTTTTTGTTCCACACAAGACTACTCAAGGACACACAGCTGGCTATTAGGAAGTAAGAACTGGAACTCAGCTCTCTGACAGTTCACAGCAAATACGGCCCTGGCTGCTGGCAACAACATTTATTTAATATATAGACATAAATTATACTCTCAGGATATGTGAGTCATAAAACAGGAAACTGACAGAAAGCATCTGGTTTATTATGTTTCTTTATTGTTCAGTTTCGCTGAGGTTTTTCAGTTTTTGAAAGAGAGAGGTGTTGTGGGGAATCCACAATGAAGAGGTAATTTTGTTTTGTGTTTTGATTGAGCTGAAATATTCATCTACTTTAATTTTTAGCTCAAAAGCTCCTAAAACGATCAGCAGCTGTTCATTCAAGAGTATACTACCTCTCTGACTACAGAACAAAATATATTTGTCTTTGAAATTTCACAAAGGTAATAGGAGAAACAATTGCTTCTTTGTGGTGAAACACACCTACACCAGCATGAGAAATCTGATCAGTACAGCTTGTTGAGTTATCTTAACAATCAATATGTTTCATTACATGAATAATATGGCTCCCGCAATCCATTATGTAAATTGTTCTCATTTCTGGTCAATTTTACCATAATGCTTTGTAGGAACTGATATTGACTTTAAACTTGCTTTTAAAAATGGAGAAAATGCTAGTATGATAAATGCAGTGTGATAGAAAGCAAATATAACTGAAATCTTTTCTTCCCAGGCCTCAGTCGGTAAAAAAAATATTTGCCGTGAGGAAAGTTAATTTTGTTTAAATATATGATAAGTAGTACAACAATTGTTTAATACTGTATTATTTCTTTTAAAAATGAGTACAGTACTCTACGCATTCATGAATTTCTAAACCATTGAATGTTATAGATAGGAGATGCCAAACTACAGCCAAAGGGCCAAATCTAATCCAATGTTTATTTTTGTAAATAAAGTTGTATTGTAACACAGCCACACTCATGCATTTATATATTGTCTATGGCTATTGTCACACTACAGGGGCAGAGTTTAGTAGCTGCAACACAGAATGTGTGACACACAAAGTCTAACGTATTTATTATCTGGCCCTTTACAGGAAAAGTTTGCTGATTCCCGGTATAAAATAGTAATTTTTGGTTCCATATGCAATTTAACTACTTTAAAACTACTTTAATAGTTTTTTTTCCAATTCTGTGAAGAAAGTCAATGGTAGCTGGGTCGGGGATAGCACTGAATCTATAAATTACTTTGGGCGGTATGTCCATTTTCATGACATTGACTCTTCCTATCCATAAGCATGGAATGTTTTTTCATCTGTTTGGGTCCTCCCTTATTTCCTTGAGCAGTCATTTTTAGTTCTCCTTGAAGAAGTCCTTCACATCCCTTTAAGTTGTATTCCTAGGTATTTTATTCCCATTGTAGCAATTGCGAATGGGAGTTTGCTCATGATTTGGCTCTCTGTTTGTCTGTTATTGGTGTATCAGAATGCTTGTGATTTTTACACATTGATTTTGTATCCTGAGATTTGCTGAAGTTGCTTATCAGCTTAAGGAGATTTTGGGATGAGATGATGGAGTTTTCTAAGTATACAATCATGTCATCTGCAGAGACAATTTGACTTCCTCTTTTCCTAATTGGATACCCTTTATTTCTTTCTCTTGCCTGATTCCGCTGGCCAGAACTTCCAATATTATGTTGAATAGAAATGGTGAGAGAGGGCATCCTTATCTTGTGCTGGTTTTCAATGAATGCTTCCAGCTTTTCCCATTTAGTATGATATTGGCTGTGGGTGTGTATAAATAGCTCTTATTATTTTGAGATACATTCCATCAATACCTAGTTTATTGAGAGTGTTGAATTTTGAGAGTGTTGAACACCCATAAAGGGTGTTGAATTTTATCAAAGGCCTTTTCTGCATCTATTGAGATAATCATGTGTTTTTTGTCTTTAGTTCTGTTTATGTGATGGATTATGTTTATTGATTTGCTCATGTTGAACCAGCCTTGCATCTCAGGAATGAAGCCGATTTGATCATGGTGGATAAGCTTTAACAGGTTGACGTGTGCAGCAAACCACCATGGCACGTGTGTACCTGTGTAAGAAATCTGCACGTTCTGTGCATGTATCCCAGAACTTAAAGTATAATAAAAAAAGAATAGTAATATTTACAAAGTATTATTTCATTGACATTAATATTATTTTACTTACCCATTCTTTTAACCATCATCTTTTCTTCAAATGGTTAAACTATTCCCTAAATAGAACTGACTTTTTAAGTATGTGTGCCTATAAATATAACTATTTAAAGGCTAAACATGTGCCTATTAATTTCTTTGTGTTCTTTTCATTAAAAATATAGGCCTACATAATTACAATTAAGCATATGCTTTTTTTTTTAACTAATTGGAACAAATAAGAACATGGATAGTTAAGAACTGATTTTACTAGATTGTGGCCTAAAATCTTATAACTAATTAAAAATACACCTTGTGATATATTCTGTGTTTCTTGAGAACCAGTGAGATTAGTGGTTAGCCTAAAGTCATAGAGCAGTCAAAACTGATAGAAGCCCAGTGTTGCCTGAGTCACCAAGCAGCTGTGACTTCCTTCATTTGTTCTCTGCAGAGCTAGACATGGCATCTTCCTTTATGACTGTGACGATGCTGTATAAAACGCATCTCAGAAATCTTGGCAGGTTTATTCAGAATGTTACTGCAGGTTGTTGGAACAGGTTCAGTATTCACTTTGCAGCACTTTCTGCTAGACCAGCAGGATTTTGTGGACACTGTTGAAATAATTGTATGCCAGGGATGTTTACGTTAGCGATTAGATATTTATGGTACATATTGAATATCTACGCACTTTCTCTTTGCCAATAAATTTTGAGTGTAACCAATGTATTGGGTCTGCAGGTGTTACATTTCCCAGACAGCATTGAAATATGTCTGAAAATAAAGTAACAGCAATGTTGTCCCAACTTGAATGCCTTTTTAAACTAATATGGATTTATTAATGGAAGATAACTTGTATTACAATTTAAGAACCTGTGTGGTTACGCAATGATTATCTATAAACAGGAACTACAGTTTAAAATCTGGAAGTTAAGCTTAAAGAGTACATTTCTGAAACTCTGGATCTCATATATTCAGTGTTGCATTTTGAGATGAGGATTAAGTATTTCAATCCTCTAAAATAGTTTTATGCATTTAATCTTTGCTAAAAGCAGCAACACTTTTTTTGTGAATGTGGGTAAAACATGAGAGAAACACATACTGATTTAGGTATGATTTTTGAATGCCCAATATATATACCTTTATGATCGAGGACTGCTAAAAAATGAAAACAAAGTTGGAGAAAGTGGCAGAAAATACTGGAGGTGAGGATATCCATGAAAGTTTATAGCAATAATATAAACTGCAAACCCTGTTTTCTAATTTGGCTAATCTGGGTAATACTTGGTGTCCTTTACACTCAGTGCGTCTTACACCAGACTAGATACATTTCCAGTGTTCAATACCCAAATGTGGCTAATAGCTGCCTTATTAGACAGCATATCTCTAGACTAATCATCCTAATTACTACATGGCATTAATTCTGTAGATATTTAATCTCTTTTGATTGACATTTAAGAAGTCTTCAGTTATTTTGCTATGAAAAATACTTCTTTGCTAAACTTTCTTATACATGTGTCATAAGTACGTGGAAGAATCTTCAACACTGTAATCGTACTGGTGGACTTACTGGGTAAAGTGGATACTTAATTTCAATTTTACTAGAGAGACATCAAAATGCTCTCTAATTTGGAGCAATTTTCATTCATTTGGGAGATTTCATGGCTCATCATCTATGCCCAGTTTTTGTATTCGTACACTTTAAAATACTCTGAGTCGGATGGATGTGAAACATTATCCTATTGTGATTTTAAAAGTTTATATAGTCATGATTATCAGTGAAGCCAAGCATCTTTGCATTTGCTTTCTGGCTGCCCAGGTTTCTTCTTCTATGAATTATCTGTTCTTACGTTTTGGCTAATATTTATTGGCTTGTTTATTTTTTACTTTTTGATTTATGTAAGTTCTTTAAATGTTCAGGATGTTAATCTTTCGCCTCAAGAACTGCAAATTTCTTCTTCCAGCCTGAGCTTTGTCATTTCTTTTTTTTTGACATAGAGTCTCGCTCTGTCACCAGGTGCCAGGCTGGAGTGCAGTGGCGCGATCTCGGCTCACTGCAACTTCCGCCTCCCAGGTTCAAGCAATTCTCCTGCCTCAGCCTCCCAAGTAGCTGGGACTACAGGCATGCGCCACCACACCCAGCTAATTTTTTTATTTTTAGTAGAGACGGGGTTTCACCATGTTGACCAGGATGGTCTCGATCTCTCGACCTTGTGATCTGCCTGCCTCAGCCTCCCAAAGTGCTGGGATTACAGGCGTGAGCCACTGCACCCGGTCTGTCATGTGTGTGTGTGTGTGTGTGTGTGTGTGTGTGTGTGTGTGTGTTTTGTGTTAGGTAGTTTTAAGTGTAATGAAGCTAAATGAATGAGTAGTTTCCCTTATAGGGTATGTTTATGCATCTTGTTTAATACTTTTCTGCCTCAATGTCCTATGTTTTTGTCTAAGAATTAAAGTTTTTCTTTTTGTACCTTTGCATCTTTAATACATCTGGATTTAAGGTGTACATGTACACTGTATGATAGAGATCTGATGAATTATTTTCAAAGGGTCATGTCATTGTTTTCCAAAGTGATTATTATTTTCCTAAGTGATAACGTTCCAATTATTTTCCAAAGGAAAAATCAATTAGTCTTCATGATTTATTGAAAATTGCATTCTTTCTCTGTTGATCTATCATGTATCAAATTTCCATGTATATGTAGTCTCTTTCTAGGCTCTTTATTCCTTTCTATTTCTGTCCAGTCATAACAAATGTAGTTTGATTATAAATCTTGAGATTTGGTAGATTAAAGCCCTTCACCTTCTTCTTTGGTGGAGTCTTGACTAGTGTTGGTCCTTTAGTTGTTCATGTAAGATTTTAAATCAGCTTATCAAGTTCTATGAAAATTTTATTAGAATTTTCATTGTTTTTATGCTAAGTTGGTATATTCATTTTGGTACAAGTGATATTTTAATAACCTAGTGATATTATAGTTTATGACTATGGCGTATATCACTTTAACATCCGTGAAAATGTGTTGCAAATAGATTTTATAGTTTCTCTCAATAACGGTCTTAGAAACATTTTACTAAATTTATTCTTACTATATAATTTTTTCATGATTATTATAAATAAATAAGTACATATATGTTTAAAATTATATTTTCTAAAGAGGTATAAAGAAGTGATATTCTGATCTTTTACTTCCATAACATACTTTTCTCAGTAATCGATAAAGAAGCAGGGTATCATTAACACACACACACACACACACACAAACACACACATACACACACATACACACACACATACACACACATACACACACATACACACACACATACACACACACACACATACACACACACATATGTGCTTTAATATGAAAAAGATTCATCTGAATGTATGTTGAACCCTACTACCATACTTCTAACAATTAGAGATTATTTTCTTCTTGAGTGCATACATATAGGAAGTTCACAGAAATGGTCTATTTTTTACTTCACCAACTTTCTTTTTAATTTACATTAAATCTTTTAACTCATATGTTAGATTTTAATTGTGATGATTTTATTTTTATCTACAGAAATCTATTTTTCTTTTTACATTTTTCTAGTATTTTTAATACTGTTTTGTATCATTCCAGTGTTTCTAATTTCATTATTTATTATTTTAAATGTTCTCATTTTATATTATCTATAAGCCTTTTGGTCATTGATTCTGGTTATTCTTATTGGTGAATTTTACCTAATGTATTTTTATGTATTTCATTGTGATGTCTGTCTGGTGGCTTTATCTGTGGAAATATTGTAGGATTTGGTTTCATGTTTTATCTTTGAGAGGAGATTTGCATTTATTTCTGCCAGACATGTGGAGGTATTACCAACTCATCCTTGGTTTAAGCTAATTTGGGGTTTCAAGCATCATCCAGATGATGTAAATTCATACCTAGTCTCTTGGGAGAGAACCGTGGCTATACATTTTCATGGGAGACTTTTCCCCACCCATAAGTCAGGCTCAGTTAAAATTTCCAGCTCATCTCCTTTTGGTGGCAGCAATTTATTTTTAAACCAAGGTTTTATTTTGTAGAATATCCAGAACTTATGTACTGGTTGCACCTTCAGCTCTCATCCTGCATGGACCTTGTCCTTTGGGGTTTGCATGGTCAGAAACATCGTCTTTGTCGCTGACATTGTCAAACATTCTCACAGCAGCTATAGTCTCAGCATCAGTTTATCATTCTAGTTTCCTGCTCCCCATTTGTTTTTGGTACTTGGGCATTTCTCTTATAGCCCTGCAAATATGTCTATATGTTTAAAAAAATGTTTACCGTACTTTATCAGTCTTATGAAATGATCTAGCTTCCCCTAATCAAAGTCCTGAAAATGAATACAGATTTGCAACCCTGTCAGTAACATACATGAATTTTCACGGAAGATTGTTCCCCATTGAGAAGAATCTGATTCCTTTAGCAAGTCTGATTCAGCAATATATGAGAACCTGGTTTCTTGCATCCTTCATAAATTTTGCTGAGATTAATAATGCAATCCAATCATTTATATTTGTTTTAATGTGTACTTCTTTTATTACTTTTATGAAGACATCTTTTTTTGCATGAAGATGGGTCATTAGCTTTCATTTTCAGTCAATTTCCTGTTATTATATTTTGCCAACTAGGAAAAAAAGCAAAAAAGGGAGAAAGAGAGAAAACATTTTCAAAGCATTTCTGTCTTGGAGCTGGTATTTTTGTCCTAGTAATTCCTTGGATAGGTTTTAGAGATTCATGTACTCCCTAAAACTGTGTGCAAAAATGTATTGATAATAATATGTGTTTTTGGATAAACAGTCTCTATGATTCTCACTGGATTCTTGAAATGTGATCCAGAGATCATTGAAAACCATCACTATATTCGATCCAATTTTATCCTTTTAGGGAAGGACTAGATGTTAATTCAAAATTGCTTTCTTTTCCTAGGAAAGCATTTTAGAACAGTGGAATCAAAAAAGACATAGTGAATACCTAGTGAAGAATACAAATTTTTTTTTTTAAATCGAACTTTTATTTATTTTTAGAGATAGGGTCTTGTTCTCTCATCCGGGCTGGAGTGCAGTGGTGTAATCACAGCTCACTGCAACCTTGAACTCCTGGGCTCAATGATTCTCCCACCTCAGCCTCCTAAGTAGCGAGGACTACAGGTGTGATCCACAAGACTTGGCTAATTTTTAATATTTTGTTGAGATAGGGTCTCACTACATTTCCCAGGCTAGTCTTCAACTCCTGGCCTCAAATGATCCTCCGCCTCAGCCTCCCAAAGGGCTGGGATTATAGGCATGAGCCACTGTGCCCAGCTGAAAATTTCCATGTTCTTGATGGGGTTTTTTGAAGCTCAAAGGATATTAGAGGTTAAAAAAATTCTCCACAGATGATGCATTTTCCTATCTCATTTTATGGATTAAGTTGATTACAAACAAAAAAATAAAACCTCCACATACTTAAATTGCCGATAGTTATCTTCATTTTTGGATATTAACTCTCAAATAGTCCTTACTTAATCAATACACGGGTAGGATTTATATAGAAAGAAATTTAAAAACACATTTTAAAGGATAAAGTTAAATACATAAAGGCCTATATCTTCATTTTTCTCCACAAGACAGTTTTTTATTGGAATTTTTCATCGACCTATTTTTTTAAGGAATATGGAGAAGAAAATGGAGGTTGATTCTGTCTTGTGGATGAAAGAGTGAAGACACAGCTGATGAGAAATTTTCTGCACAATGCCAAGAAATTCATTCTAATTAAGATAAAAAGAGCAGATGGCAAATATGGGGCTTGAGAGTTATAGCACAACTAGTTTAACTTTGAATTCTAATATCTACTCTATACTAATAGATATAACACCGCAGGTAGTATGCTACAAGTTATTAACCAGGCTCATGGGATTCTGATCTCTCCAAGGTTACAGCAAAATTATGTTGTTCTAGGTCAAAGGTGAGGGAGCTCTTTCATTGATTTTCTAAATCTAACTCCTGTCACTGCCTTTTCTTCTAGGTAATAATCTTCTCATATAGTAAGATTCCTGTTTCTTATACAAAATTCAGCCAGTAGAAGTTTAATCCAGGTAGACTTCTATCGTATAACATTTGTTCAAAAGACAAATGATGGTAATTAACTAATCTGGTATCAAAACATCTAAGTTTTATTACTATTAATATATACAGACAGTAATTTTAAATGAGGGTAGGAAGGAAGGAAGACCACTTTTAGTGAAAGTGTCAGCCCCATAAGGACAAGGATCTTTGCCTGTTTTATTCAATGATGTATCTCAACTACCCAGGATAACGTCTAGTGCACCATAGATTATTTTTTGTTTTTGTTTGTTTCAGAGAACAGTGTATCATTTTTTTTTATCCTGGGTTAATAGGGAAGGGATTGATTGTAAAAACAATGATTAAATACATTGAGTCATGGAAATTCAGGGCTACGTAAGATGTGATAACAAAGGGTCATACAGTCAAAAATCTGCATTTTGTGCTTAAGGGAAATAAAGCCCAGGGTGGTTAGTAGCTTGCTGCAGATAATTTAAACAAATAAGCTGCAGAGCTGGTACTAGAACTGAAGATGGCTAACTCTCCATCCAGTGCCCATTCCCATGTATTATGTTGCCGTTCTTCCTCTCTTGCTTCAGACAATAGAATTAATCACAGATTCTAACTTCGTATTTGTTTATTTTTATTGAGATAGTCACATGTCATAAACCATCCTTTTATAGTATATAATTTAGTAGTCTTTAATATTCAAAATGTTGTGCAATCATCTCCACTATTCAGTTACAGAACATTTTCTTCATCCCAAAATAAAATTCCATGTCCATTAGCAATCACTCTCAACTTCCTTCAACTGCTCACTCCTGACTTCCACTGATCTGCTCTCTATGTCTTTGTCTGTTCTGGACTTTTTACATAAATGGAACCACACAGTATGTAGCATTAAGGGCCTGGCTTCCATTAATTAACATAGTGTTTTCACTATGTCTAACAGTATGTAGCATTTTGGGCCTGGCTTCCATTAATAAACATAGTGTTTTCACTATGTCTATCTATACTATAAATATCTATAACCTGTATCTACAGATATAGGTTTACTTATGGATCAGTACTTTATTTCTTTGTAGGGTGGATAATATTCTATTATGTAGATATACCACATTTGTTTATCGTTCATCAACTGATGGATATTTGGGCTGTTTCTACTTTTTTGGCTATTGTAAACATTCATGCACAAGTTTTTGTTTTGGACACGTATTTTTAACTCTTTTTTTAATATGTGCATGGGAATGGAATTTCTGGCCTATGGTAATTCTGTGTTTAACCATTTGAAAAATTGCCAGACTACTTTCCAAAGTGGCTGTACCATTTTATGCTTCTACTAGCAGTGTATAAAGGTGCCAATTTCTCTATGTGCTTACCACATTCTTTCCCAGCTTTTAAAGTTTTTTGATTAGCTTGTTGTTTGCCTCAACTGTTACCATCATCTCAGCAGGCATGATGTTAAATAATGCCACTGATTGTTTTTGACAAACACCTCTAAGAAAAAGACTGTTTTCACCAGGTGAGCTTCTGAGGTAAAAAAAGGGTATTCCTTGAGGGTAGGATTTCCCAAGAAATTGCCAGACAGGTCAAATAATGACAGTTCTCTGAGAATGAGGCTTTGAAGAGTTCCAGCCCCTTTCTGACCCTTCCAGTGGATGCTATGCTGCTGTTTTACAATTTTATTGCAGGCTGTTGATTTTCATGGCTGCCACAGAGCTAGGGAGAAGTGAATAGGAATAGCATAAGTTAAAATGCCAAAAAGCTCATTTTTTTTTTTTAACCAAGATTCAGCAATTTTTCGTGACTAAAGTCTTCCTGAATTGTGATACGCCTTTGGTTAATTTACAGTGTTCTAAAAAGTTGATTTTGATAATTTTTTTTGCTAGTGTTCTAGTTGCTTTTGTTAGGGAGAGAATTTTTGGAAATCCTTACTTCACCATTCTTGCTGATGTCACCACCTGACTTGTTTTCTAATTACTAGAAAGAAGTTAAATTCTGGGTGCAAGGAAATAGGGAAAAGAGAAGTAAAAAGCAATTAGAGAAGAACAGAAAGAAGGAAAGGGCTTATTTGGGAAATTTGAAAGTATAAAAGATGTGTATATCTTTTGTTTATTGAGGATACTAAGTATAGAATCTTTTATGGATCTATGCCTGAAGGAATGTTAAAAAATACAAATGGCATATTTTATGAATCTTTAGGAGATTCATGCTTGCAGAACAAATCTTTCTATAACAGCATGTGCTGAGTGTGTTGAAAAAATGCAGCCAATCTTTTTCTTTCTATTTTTTCACAATTTTGTTTTTAAGGAAGAATAAAAAATCTAAATAAAAACATTGACTAAGTTTAAACTGTGTTTTATGTTGTATATTGAAATCTAAGCCAATGGAAAAATTGAATTTAAAGCTATGGGCATATAGTTTAGGGAAAGAAAATATCTTTAAAGCCTAGACTTTACCAGAATTTATAATTTCCACATTTTCCTTCCTATACTTGAATTAAAAAAGGGTAGGTCTCTCAACGACAACAATTTACAACGTAATTCCATCTTAGAGCTCAGCTCACTGCCACCTTAGAAAGTGATCTAATAAGCTGATGCCTAGTAGATTTTTAATTACTGATAATTGTCTGATGCAAAACCATTAAAGGCATGACTGCTATGCCAATATACCCTTCTGTGACTCATACAGGAAATTAACTTCAAGGAGTACTGCCTCTGATGACACTATCTACCCTCACCCCACCCAGTCCTCCTGGGAGTGTTTGAAATATGGGACAGGCAATGTTGATACTTGTTAGCACTTTTATCACAGAGTTATCAGAGAAGAACAATTAATAGGACAGAAAACATATCACAAGTAGCATAGTCGATGAGAAGAGATGGCTTTGAATTCCCATAAACCTACATTTGAATCTCAGATCTAACGTTTCCCAGAAGTGTGACTTTTAGGAAATTTCTTAACCTCTCTGACTCTGTTTCCTTGCACCTGAATTGGAGGTAACAATATCTAACTTCACGTGTTTCTGGAGAAGACTAAATGGTATACCTTGTAGAAAGTGCTAGAACAGTAGTAACTGAAGAAAGAGCATTCAATATTGGGGTGGCCAATTACTATGGCCACCCCAATGGTGGTAGTCAAGGTAGAATGGTAGTCATGGTCCTAGTTACCATTCGGGTTCACAGGGAGGCTGAAATTCCCTGTGGATTTAGTGGCATTAGAATGTCCTTCACCTCACTTGGAGAGTTGAGGAGGCAGGCTTTCTCCAGGACTCCTCTGTTCCAGAAGTCTTGGTTGCCTGTGTGCGCTCCACAGTCAGTGCTCTCTAGCAGCCACCAGTCTTGCAAGTGAGGGAAACTCCCATTCCCTCAGAAGCCTTCAGTTAATTCATCAACTCTGGGACTTCTTGAGTTGAGTTTTTGGAATCCTGAATCACATGAAAATCTGCCACCATTACCTCAGTCTCAATAGGCAGGGGGAAGAAGCCATAATTGTTTTTATTTTATGCGTGTGCATGCACATTTTTCTTTTATCTCCTTCTGAAAGCCACTATTTTGATATATCAGACTAGGAAATGGAACTGGCCTGAAAGAGTCAGTTCCGGTTTCCCTTCAGTTTTTCTCTTTCCTCATGTCATCCTCATCATAGTTATGAGATCATATCACGTTTGGACAGTGACAAGTTGAGGCCATCTATGAGTGCTACAGTTCTAGTAAGGTGCAATTAGAATCTTGTTACAGAAAGACATTTACACTTTGGCAAATACACACTGAAGATATAAAGCCTTAAATTCAAGATTTTCTTCAACGGGGCACTTCACACTTTTTGGTTAGGGGAATTTTCCATTTCTCTGTCATGCATGTTCTATTTGGCCTTGTTGTCGGTTGGGGAAGGGATATGTTTTAGGTATTTTCTCAGGATAATGGGTCTGAACCAAAGATATGGGGGTGGTGATATAGAGAAAGGTAAAGATTGAAGAGACAATTGTTAGTAGAAGATAAAGCAAGAAACAAATAGTGGAGGGATGGCATGAAGAATAGGACACATGTAAGCCTCTCTGGTGTCTGTGTTGGGGTAGATTTTTGCCATCCCACTCCATGTGAGATAGGCACTAAAGAAGGAGAAATAAATGTAAAGACAGAGACAAGTGTGAATTTTGGACATGGTCATGAAATACTAGTTCGAACATCTTATTAGGTAGTTAACAATATAAGTCTGCTGTCTTGAGATATAAATTTATGGGGCATCAGTGTATAGGTAGCATCTGAAATTATGGGAGTGGATGACGTATTAAGGAGACTCTTCATAGGAAGAGAATTGCAGACATGCAGACCAAATATGGAGGAACATTAACCATGACAGGGATACTAGAAGAAGTGGACAAACACGAAAGACTCAGAAGAGCAGTCAGAGGTGTAACAGGAGTTACAAGAGGGAGTCCTGCTGTGGAAGACGAGGAAGGAGGAAGGGCTCAGAAGAGAGAGGTTAATAGTGACTACTGTAATAGTTTTCTAACTGGTCCTTCTCCCTATAATCTCTTTCCCCATGTTCCCTATCCTCATTCTGCTGTCCAAATGACCTCTCCAACGTGCACATCTATTCACATTCTCAGACTTGCTGTTTTGAGATATCTATAACATTCAAACTTTCATAGATATAAGAATTACCTAAGTCTAACTCATTGCATAAGGCTAATTGGTTTATTGAAAGGCCACTTCTGGGCCTCATGCACAGAGATGCTAACTTAGTATGTTTAGACCCAAGAACATGCTGGAGAAGATGTGGAGAAATAGGAACGCTTTTACACTGTCGGTGGGAGTGTAAATTAGTTCAACCATTGTGGAAGACAGTGTGGCGATTCCTCAAGGACCTAGAAATAGAAATTCCATTTGACCCAGCAATCCCATTACTGGGTATATATCCAAAGGATTATAAATCGTTCTACTATAAGGACAC